>CABHPQ010175303.1:0-37145 GCA_902168405.1 Peromyscus aztecus | reverse complement strand
TCCTCCTCCTCCTCCTCCTCCTCCTCCTCCTTCTTCTTCTTCTTTGAATGACTGACAGCCTGCCCACAACATGCATTCCCCAGCAAGCCTCTAGGACATTTCATTCATAGAAAGAGTCTTCCTCATTCTGATCCTCCTTTCTAGTTCTGTCTGGAATGTCAGTAAATGTCTGGATCTCATGAAACAATCTTACAGTGAAAGTTTGAAGCTAGCTGTATGCTGAAGGAGAACAGCGCATGCACAGTTCTGAAGCAGTGAGGTACTGTTCAGGGAGAGACAGGAAGGCTAGAGGGCATTACACTGACCTGGAGATGGCCTACCTGGGTGGGAAGCTCCCGATTATTCTTTGTAACATTAGGTGAATGACTTAATCTGATTCACTTTTGTTACTTGAAAGATTGAAGCATTAATAGTTTAACTCAGATGGTGTTTGTGACGGTAAATTGAAATGATAATTGAAAACTGGTAGTGAGTACTATGCAAGTGTTAAATGATACTAATAGCTGCATTAACAAGAAAGGACCTATTTATCTACAGCACCTCAAAATTAGGTTAATTGCCTACCATGTACTAACTGTAACCATATTAATTCTGTCCTTTCAATGAGTTCACAAATGCCCTGCATATAAATGTAAGAGGAAATATATTTTAATATCATTAAGCATGACTTAATGTCAGAATAAAAATTACGTTAACAACACTTCCATTAGTTCAGCCTAGAGATTTATTCATTTCCAAAAGTGTATTTGAAAATTAATGCTAAGTATGTTAAGCATTTTAATTTAAAATTAATCTGTAACAATGTGATATTAAAACATGTCTATTTGTCTTTCAAATAACTACATAAAATCCTGACATTGAGAAAATTAATAACAGGATTCATTTCATAATTTGATCCATTTTCTTCATTATGTGCCTTCCTATGTTCATGTAGGTAATAGGATTCACATCCTATATTTCTTTGGAAAGGTATATTGGAAGTTGAAGTCTGAATTTACACTACTGTTACATGTGTATATTACTTAGCATCAATCATGTAATAATATCATAATAAATACTTTTGCATAAAAATTTCAAAATGAAGACTGTTCGTGTGCTACCAGTTTCACTCCATTGGTGAAATGGTCCAAGTATGACCACCTGCTCAGTCACATATGATGGCAAATGCGTTCTTCCATCCCTCTTCTTCCCTCCTCCCTCCCTCTTCCCCCCACTTCTTCCCTCTTCTTTCTTTCTAGGGTCCTCATTTTCTTTTTATACATTCAATCTTTAGTTGAAGAACAATGCACATCAAATCATATTCATAGACACTATCAAGAATAAAAGTAAATGATAAATCTCATTCTTGTGAAAAGGAGGGGAAAACACATACTGAATATGTGCAAAAACTCTTTGGAAACATTTCTGTCTCTTCTTTGTATAAAGACAATAATAATAAGGTAGGACCACCCGGGGAAGCTTTAAGATTGAAACTTTGATTGGCTGTTTACAAGAGTCCAAATTCCTCTTCAAGATGAGTGGTGTCTGGAGGAAATGAATACATTCCTTTCAGGTGATAAATAAGTTTCTATAAATTTTATTTACAAAAATCAAGAGAAGAATGTTCTATGATTTGAACTTGGCATATTCTAAATTTTACAGGATATATGCTTATTTTTATAGAGAAATTAGTATGATTTTATTCCCAGATAAAATTACAGATGTGCTGTAGATGGTAAAAATAAACAGTTAATTATCTTCTTTTTGTACCATTAACTATTTGGATGAATATCTGATTACTCACTTATTTTCAGCTCAATAATGCCTGTTCCAGAGCACTTAAAGACTGTGTGAGAACCCTGGTTAGATAATAATATATAAAGAATATTGGTAATTGATTGAAAAGCACGTCTACATTTTTGGGTAATGAAATGTCATGGTGGAGGGAGCAGAAGAGGTAAGTGGCTGTAGTGAGGGCACCAGTGAGATTTACATCCCTCCATCTATGAAAAAAGAATGAAGGCCCTGCTTTCTAAACTTCAGAAAGTTGACAAAAGGGAAGACAGATAAATTTTTAAGACATTTAAGACAGATGTGAATGATACAAATGACCTAAAGCAACAAATATAAAACCAGCATTTTCTTCAAAGCCAATAGAAAAGGACTTAGGAGAGACATTCGTTGTTCTGTGGTCTCATTAAAAAAAACTTGCAAGTTGTATTTGATCTTTAGAATAATATCCTACCAAATAAAATGATGTGAGCTGCAGATTAATTTGAGTGCATATGTATGTGCATGTAAGTGTGGATGCATATCATTGTGAGTGCATATATGTAAATGCATATACATGTGTGTGCACGGAGGTCAGAACTTAAGGTGTAACTTCTAAGGAGTTTTTTGAAACAGTTCATTCACTGGCCTAGAGCTCACCAAATAGGCCAAGCTGGCTAGGCTGCAAGTCCCAGGGATCTTCATGTCTCCACTTTGCAGAGCTGGGATTATAGTAGCATAGCACCTTGTCTGTGTTTTGTTTGTTTGTTTTCTTTATTTTTCATGTGCATTCTGGTGGTTGAACTCAAGTTCCCTAGCTCCTGTTTCAAGGGCTTTTCTTACTGAGCTGTATCTCCAGTTCCTCCAAGGCCACTTTTAAAAACTGAATTTTCAGAACACCTATGTAAAACATAGGATATGGCTCTCGATGTAGAGTAAGCCCTAACTACATGCCAGTTATTTATGTTCCTATGATGTTCACAGCATCACACTGAAGAACAAACTAGATGATGACTTGTTTACTGTGATAATTTATTTCTGATTAAGTTTGGAGGAAATGGTTTTCAAATTCTCTTAAATTTAATCTTCTAAGATTCCCAGTTGTATTTCTTTTTAGTCATTCCCCCATGTGCTGTGTTCTGCTCATCATCCACATTTCATGACTTGAAAGAATGCACACTCTGTATCTACTCCCAAAGAAAATGCTTTAACTATGTAATTAGTTTGGATGGGTTTGAAGATATATTTATATAATATAGTTTTAATGCTACTCTTAATCAAAATTTGAATAATCATTTTACATTAAATGTTAGATATAATGACATCTCATCATACATCAAACCTACTAAAAGAGATGTTTAGTGACTACAGAAAAACTATAAAAATTATAAAAAAACATAAACACTCCCATTCCCAGAAACACACTTCAAATACCTAAATAATTATTCAAAATACTAATCTTTTATCATTACTATAAAACTTTGTCAAATTTTAGTTTGTCTTTTTCTTTTGATTCTTCAAAATACTGCTCTAGCTACAGGTGGTAGTACATGCCTGTAAACCTAGCACTTAACATTCAGCACTTGACAGAGGGATGAAGGAGAAGGGTTTTTAGGCTTCTCTGGGATATATTGTTGGACTTTCTGCAAAAGATCAGGAGGAGGACAAGTAAAGGGAAAACTCCTGTTCACTGGGAATGTTGACAAACAAAATGATTATTGAAAAGTCAAAGAATAGATAAAAGGTACGGGCGTGTGTGTGTGTGTGTGTGTGTGTGTGTGTGTGTGTGTGTGTGTATGAGCATATGTGTACTCACATTTTTGCCTGCCTGAAGTTGTAGTTTAATAGAGGAATCACATGGTGTTAAAAGTCATACAAATATGTGAAAATTATAGCTTTTCTAAATGGTGACAAAAAATTCAGGTGTGTTGTCCACTGTTAATGTAAATACAATTACTGCCCTAATCAAAGAGGCATGGAAAACTTGCCTTCCACAGAGTTCAGATGTGAATTTTCTTGAAGGAGCTTCAGGGAGACAGTTCAGACCACGGAAGCAGCATGTGCAAAGACTAAGCCTCAGAAAGATGTTTGGCAAAAACATGTCACAGTGTGACTGTGCCCAGTGAGTGTCTAGAACTATCCATTCAAGCATGTGTAACTCATATTATAGATTGAATCATCTTCGTATGACAAGGCAAACCCACTGAAAACCCTTAAAGTGTGATATAGCAAAGTCAAATTTGTTTTGAAGAATGATCCTTTGAGTTGCCATACAAAGAAGAAGACTGGGTTTCAGATATACTTGTAGGGAGCTGGGGCCCAGAACAGTAAAAAGAGTGGATGGGGAATATTTATAAAAGAAAATCCATCATGACAGATTAGAGCAGGTCATAAGGAGAAAATAATGAGGTTACAAAAAATTAAGGCTATGTCGAAAGAAGTCACACATTGAAATAGGAGTCTTCAAAGAGAATTTGAATGGTCTGTCATGAGTATGAGCCTGGTTATGTCAGATCTGAGATAAAATTGTGGTATTTAGTAGAAATGTAAATTATAGTAATGAATAAGTCAGTCTAGACTCTGAAATCCAAGGAAGAAGCAATACCACTGTCAAATATTGCCAAGAAGGCTTTTCAGGTGAGTATGAATCACATGCCGTTTGACTTTGAATTGCAGAGACTTCACAGTGCCACTCCCATGATTGGGTGTCCAGTTATATGCTTACACAGGAGTCTTCTCAGACTTTGTAGAAATAAAGACAAATCTTCAGATTAAGTTGATATTTAAAAAAAGTAAAAGAGGAAATACATTTTTGGACCTTCAGCAGTCATAGGTATTTGGGAAAAGACTTGTTTTATATTAATGAGAAAATGTTAAGAATTTTCAAGTAGGAAATGTATAGCTTATATGATATTTGACAGAGTTTTAGTCTCTGAAATGATGACAGCTGATAGAGTTTGCTGGTAAAGGTTGACAATAGACAGGAAGGAGGGGAGCTCTGTAGTTTTCCAATCCTATAGCCACTTCCAAATTACCACACAGAGGCTTATATTAATTGTAAATGATCAGCCAATAGCTCAGGCTTGTTACTAGCTAACTCTTACACTTAAATTAACCCATTATTCTTATCTATGTCTAGCCATATGGCTTTGTACCTTTATTCAGTACAACATTCTGATCTTGCTTCTCTGCATTTGCTGGCAGCTTCCTGACTCTGCCCTTCCTTTTCCCAGCATTCTCCTAGTCTGGCTCTCACACTCAATCTCTTCTTGCCCAGCTGTCAGTCAAGCAGCTTTTTATTAGCCAGTGAGAGTAACGCATAATCATAGTGTACAAAAAGATTGTTCCATAGAATTTCCTCCTTTTTTGTCTAAATAAAAAAAGGAGGTTATAACTTTGACATAGTAAAATTGTATACAATAAAAAAGTTACGAAGTAAAAATTACTTATCTAGTCTATTTGTATTTGACAAAATTAGAGAAGATATTTTATTATCTATCATATCTTTGTGAGTACAAAGTTTTTTTTTTACCTAATTTACCTCTTATCATAACTAAGGAAAACTATAAGTAGTCTTCAATTCCATCAAAGACCCCAGAAAGGTGAAATGTTACCTAATGACAGGGGCATCTCACTGCCTGGACAGTCAACTAAAGTTCCTCTATAATGTTTATGGCATCCAACTCTGTCCTACAGCCTAGCATATCTGACAGACTTTCCTGTAAGGGCTGTCCTACCTTATTTTGGCAAAGTTTGACAGTCACCTTTCTTGTGTCTTGCTGGTCCAGTTTGGACTATATAATGTCAGCAATTGAGGCAAGGGTAGTTTCTTCCCTAATGTCTAGCTTATGCCTCAAAAAGAAAGCAAGTTCCATATGGAGTTTTTTGTTCGTTTGTTTGTTTGTTTTTGATACCCATCATCTTCTCTGAAATAGATCAGTACTTTCAGGAGCAGATGTGTCTCACTGTCATGAAAAGCTTTAGGTTATTAAACATATTAAATGTCATATTCTGTATGTCTTTAAAGTATTTGAAGACCCTATCTCTAAAACTTTAGGTTATTAAACTTATTAAATGCCATATTAACTAGGCTTTAAAGTGTTTGAAGACCATATTGCTATCTAAATATATCTGTGTATGATCTTGAAAATATACCTAATATGCCTATAAGTTTGACCATTATAGATGACTATCAATCTGTATTTCTTAATTATATATTACATTTTTAAATGAGCTGCATAAACACAATACTTTAAACAAGAGTAGAAATATACATATAGTTTAACAAAATTAACTTTAAATTTGTATCAATAAACTAAAATTCATACTAATGTAAAATGTTTAAGATTAATAGTTATTTTTGGATAAAAGCAGATTTAATTATCTACCCTTTTATCCTATTATTTCTCTATCCCTCCTTTTCTTTTTAGAATGAGATCCCTGAATTTAATCTCCTTTGTTTAGCTTTTTTCCTGACCATTACCAACAACAACCTGTAACCAATCCCCCTTAAATGATAATAAATATCCATAACCCATTTTTTGGGAATGTAGGCATAGTTTTCTAGACTATTTCCTGTTGATTGGAGGTGCTGGTAATCTTCAAGGGAAACTTGAGAAAATCAGTACAATTGTTAAGTCTTGATTTTATTATTCTGTGAGGCTGAATCATCCCAGTCAGCAGCTTGGAAGCTGTTCTGGATGCTGAATCACCTGGGCCATTGTTTTCACTGGTGTCTGATCCCCTTGTTCTGAAAATATGTAAACTTTTAAAGGTAACATACATATCTGCATTAGTACAAGTATAGGTTGTGTATCGTACACAAGTCAGTTTGAAGGTATTTTTTGCTATGTGTTTGAGCAGGCAAAATATACATTACATGTCTTGTAGTTATTCTAGGTTTATTTCCTCGTGTCTCTAGTCAGGATTTCATGGGTCTTCCTCAATCAAACCTGATTATTCATAACCCAGAGTGAATCCATAGCCTCTCATTTCCTGTGAGCCTCTTTGCCAATGTAACACATCTTTTGACTTAAATTTTGAAATCAAGGTATTTTTTTTAATATATAGGTTGGTTGAATCTAGAAGTTTTCATGACCCAGTGTCTCTTAGCAGTCAAAAATTCAAAGACAACACAATAACATACATTTTCCAGACTCTCTGTGTATTTCCCATCTTTTTGTGGCTTATTGTACTTTTTTATTACTCTATTCCCTTTTTAAGGACTTTCTCTACATTTTTTTCTTTTCTCTCCCAAGTCTATATATATTTTTAAACACACTGAAAAGTGTTTAAAGGTTGTTTTTTTTAAAAAAAATCTGAATCTTTCTTTACTGCATATCTCTATATATTTTAAACCACGTGATTGTTTAAACTGCTAAGCAGCATGGCTAGGACCAAAGCGGTGGCTTTGGTAGCTGGCTCTGCCCTGCTTGGCTTCCTAAGAACCTAGCTTCATGGCAGAGGAACAGAGAGTCACGCATACCACCACAACTCTGGAAAGCTGTTGGGTACACACAGCCACCAAGTAGAGTGCAGCCTGTTGAACACAAACCCCATTCAAGCTGTGGTTATTTGTTTTTTCTCTTTTGGGGCCCACAACCCAGCTCCCAAATAAATTCATACATGGAAGCTTATTCTTAATCATGATGCCCAGCCTTAGCTTGGCTTAGTTTCTAGCCAGCGTTCCTTAACTTAAATTATCCTGACTACCTTTTGCCTCTGGGCTTTTCCCATTCTCTTACTTCTGTAAACCTTACTCTTACTCCACACCTTGCTGTGCAGCTGGATGGCTGACCCCTAGTGTCTTCCTCCTTCTCTGACTATTCTTTTTCAATTCCCTCTTTCCAGATTTCTCCTTCTATTTATACTCTCTGTCTGCCAACTTCACCTATCCTTTCTCTTGCCTTGCTGTTGGCCAGCTCTTTATTAGGCCATCAGGTGTTTTACACAGGCACAGTAACACAGCTTCACAGAGTTAAACAAGTGCCACATAAACAAAAGTAACACACCTTAAAATAATATTCTACAACAAAGTGTTCCATAGCAGGAACTCCCAAAAGAGCCATCCCTGCTACCAGCAGGAACCAGGAAGCCACATGTTAAAGGAGTCATGCCTCTGCCTACTGCTAGGAAACATAGCCTGCCTATAAAAGGTAGTTACCAAGAAGACACACTTGACATTTTTGTGTGTTCAGAATCCTTTTTAAAGCTTTTTCAGTCTTTATGTGGATGTATGTGACCCTGGATGTTAGATGATATATGTAGGTAGAGTTTTCCCATCCCAGCAGCTGCTTCCAAATTACTACACAGAGGCTTATATTAATTGTAAATGCTCAGTCAATAGCTCAGGCTTGTTACCAGCTAACTCTTACACTTAAATTAACCCATAATTCTTATCTGTGTCTAGCCACATGACTTGGTACCTTTACTCAGTATAACATTCTCATCTTGCTTTCTACATTTGCTGATGACTCTCTGACTCTGCCCTTCCTCTTCCCAGCATTCTCCTAGTCTGGCTCTCACACTCAATCTCTTCCTGTCCAGCTATTGACCAAGCAGCTTTTTATTAGCCAATGAAAATAATACATATCCCTAGTGTAGAAAAAGATTTTTCCACAGCCTAGCTCCACATTTGTAAATAGGGCTAAAAGAACAGACTGGTGGTACCCAGAGGTGGGGAGCTGGAAGGCAGTGCTAATTCCAATCTTATATTTCCCATGCTCACTATATGACACAGTAGATATCATCTTCTGAGAGTTTCTGGGTAGTGTAGAAAGACCAAAGGTTTTATATTGATGAATATTTAAAAATTATTGTATAAGATAGATAAATGAATTGACTAAATTGACACATAAGAAAGGTAAGACTCAGCAAAAAGTGAGTTATTGTCACTGATCATTTCTGATTATGTTTCTAGATATTCAGGATGTTTGTGACTTTCATTCTGAATAAGTGGTTTTGAGTCTTTTTCTGTGCAGTGTAGCATCTCTAAATATAAGTAAGAAACAATGGCCCAGTTATCCACTAGACATCTGCTGTACCACTGATTCTGAAAAAAGCAATGAGCAACTCCCCAGAAAGGTGAATCAAAATTTAGAAACAGTTAAGTAAGGTGTGTGTGTGTGTGTGTGTGTGTGTAGATATGTCAGTAGAAATGGAAATGTCATCATAATTCTGATTTGCCTTCCTTGGGAGGGTGAACTTTCTCCCAAGCATAGAATACACAAGTGATGAAATTCAATGAAAATTTAGGAATTTCTCTATAGATCCACACAGGTAATCCATATTTATTAACATTTCAGTCATACAAAATAATCTCCTCATACATACATAAATAAATAAATAAGCCGCCGGGCGCTGGTGGCGCATGCCTTTAATCCCAGCACTCGGGAGGCAGAGGCAGGCGGATCACTGTGAATTTGAGGCCAGCCTGGGCTACCAAGTGAGCTCCAGGAAAGGCGCAAAGCTACCCAGAGAAACCCTGTCTCGAAAAAACCAATAAATAAATAAATAAATAAATAAATAAATAAGCCATAGAGGTTGTTATTTAAGATACTTAGATGTATTCAATATTAAAGTATCAGTATTGGGCCAGGAAGATGGCCCAACAGGCAAAGGTGCTTGTCCCCAAACCTGATGACCTCAGTTTGATTCGTGGAAGCCTACATGGTGCAAAGTGAGAACTGACTCCAACAAGTTGTCCTTTGACGTTCACATGCATGCTATAGTAAATACACACACACACACACACACGCTACCACACACACATGACCAAACACACAACCATTGCTTTACTTTACCTAGAATGTGTTAAAAGCTTTATTATTTCAGAAAATTGATTCATTGAAATTGGTTTAGCATTCCATGTGGCATCTTACTTTTCTTCTCTCCCATTTTCTTGGTGCCTAAAAGCTATAAATGCATTTCTATCTCCCTGCACAAAATAATAAAAAAGAAAGAAACACAGCTAGAAAATGCTCAGCATACATTTTATTGGTATTTATATTTGTCTAGAGAGGGCTTCCTACTGCTTTAATCACTACCACAGATCATTATTTTAAACAAGATGCCTATTTATTTAAATATGTATGCTCCTATCATGGAATTTGAGTGTGAAGTCATTTATTCAGTGCTTTACTGCAATTCTATAATGTGTCTTAAATAGGTAGAAGAGCATGTGCTGTTGTGATGGCTATCACTGAGAACCTAAGGGAACACACTGAGAAAAGGAATTATGATTTTAAGAAGTGTCTGTCTCCATGGCCATTAATTATCTTTTGACAGCTTCTGAAGAGTATACAACAGAAGCATGGTGTAGGTTTTTGGTATATGACATTACAAATCAGCCCTAACAAGTTTAGAGCCCAAACTATAATTTTTGTGCATAGATATTTAGACAAAGGCTGATGTCAATTGAAGTTTCAAGGAACCTGCCTATGAGTTTACATGTTAAGCAATTGTGAATGTCTTAGAAACATTTTCTTAGAAATCTTTGGATAAGTTTTACTTTGCTAGTGTGTTAATGATGGCTTTTCTTAAAATGAATTAAGGAAAAAAAACAGATAATTTCTTGACGTGTTTATCTGTGTCTGAGGCATTCCTGACTGATTCCACATGCACTGGCAATATGAACTAGGTAATTTGTTTGACTCTATTGGGGCAAGATTTGCAATAAGATATGCAAAATTCACATAAGCTTGTCTATAAGAAGTCTCTACAGTATTTTCAGTTTATATAAAGAGGTTTAAGATGATGCCCGAGGTATTTTTCTCCCTCAAGGCAAACTGAAATGCCACAAATCAAATTGTTTTCACACTATTAATGTATTCTTCTCTCTTTCCATTTTTCAGAGAGCTGACATCGGGATTTCTGCTTTAACTATTACTCCAGACAGAGAGAATGTTGTGGATTTTACAACACGTTACATGGACTACTCAGTCGGGGTCCTACTTCGAAGGGCAGAAAAGACAGTGGATATGTTTGCCTGTCTTGCACCATTTGATCTGTCTCTGTGGGCCTGCATTGCCGGCACGGTCCTTCTTGTGGGACTACTGGTCTACCTCTTGAATTGGCTTAATCCCCCACGATTGCAAATGGGATCAATGACGTCTACTACACTCTACAACTCCATGTGGTTTGTGTATGGATCCTTTGTTCAGCAAGGTAAGGAGAAAGAGTGCATTTTACTAATATGAAGCTAGGGAAATGATTCAAATATTCAGTAAATTTATTTTGTATATAGCATCAATAAGAGCTCTTACGGATCCTCACAGCAGTGCTCAGAAGATAACATTTCCTACTGTCTTTTAGTGGATCTCAGGCATAGCAGGCTTCCAACAATAATAGCTGTTTATCTTTTGATGTAAATTCAGTTTCATCAGCAAAGGCAAGGCTGAATGTCAGTGGTAAGATTCACAGGGTACCTCAAGGTCAGTTTTTCCTCTCAAACTCTGACTTCCTGAGAAATAGCTTTCCTGGCATGAAACTACTTACTACAAGAGAAAATATTGTTCAATTATTTACATGTATAACAGAGTTAGGACATGTTCTTTGTTCAAATGTATTTTCTTTTCTCCAAATATTCATTAGCAGTACAAAGAAATTGCTTAATATAAGCCCATAATAGGAAATTTATGATTAATGGTTCCTTTTAATATATAATCTTTACCAATGAATTTACCTTATGACTTTATTATTTCCAGAAGAATATTTTACTTTGTTATCTATACCCAGTCTACCCTCTTCTTTACAGATCCCTAATTAACTATATGATTCCCCTGTTTCAGAACAGTATATCTTTTGCATGATCTATTTGAGTCTACTGCTAATGTAGAAAATTGAAGAACAAGAATTGACAATCAGGCAAATTCAACACAGGCACTGAACCCAAGAATGACATGTGAGAATTAACTCATAACTGAGTAGAAAGTGAGTATAGAGAGCAATGGAAAGTCAGGTGATTGGTGGTATTGACTTAATGAAACCAGTGAAACTTGAGTAATGACATAGTAGTTGATAGTGAAAAAGAAAAGGAGAAAAAGACTAACAAAATCTTTTCAGTGGTGGCTGGCAGTACCCACTAGAATGACTCAAAGGAAAAATCAGAAGTGTAGTGGCATACATACCTTGAATATTTAATCAACTGGATTTGGTTGGTTGTGTTAATTCTGTTGAAGAAGAAAAATGAGTGTCAACCTTATTTTTGAAGCAAAGTCTGTTTTAGTTATTTAGTATCTCAAGCCTCTGCTGACAACTCAGTCCAGAGATTGAAATAGCTTGTTCATTCCACTCACAAGTCAACTTCCATGGTTGATTTCAGCTGTTGGTTGTTAGAGGAGGCCTGTAGTTCTCAGGTTTCTCTTATTAAGCCTTTCTACACTTCTGTCTGCCAGGTACATTTGGTCTTTCTCATAATATCATGGTTGGTTTCACCAAAGAAAGAATCACACAAATTGGAGAATTCTGTGGTCTCTCTTGTTGAGTTCTTCCTTGAGACAATTTCTTGAATAGGATTGACACAGGCATTTTTATGGGAATTAAAATTATGGAGTTTTAAAATAGATTAAACTGTACTAAAATAAATATTTGTTAAATAAAAACTAAATATGCCTTGGCTATGGATAGGTTACTGGAAAGGCAGTGGATGAAATGGTAAGCTCTGGGATAACAAAGAAACAAATACAAGGATCATTAAAAATGAAGTAAAGAATAAGAGTAGAAAGTTTGAGCAGGAGAAATTAGCAGAAAAGTCTTGATGAGATTATGAACAGCAGTGGAAATATCAGAATGAGTGGCTTTGATGAATATTCATAAAATTGGACATCTGAAACTAATTTTTAAAAATTAAACAGTAGAGTAATAGTCACCAGTATGTATTTTCACATTTCTGAAGTTAAAAGTTGGTGAAAGACCCCAAAGCAGATCAATAAAGGTGAAATGAACCTTCTGTAACAACTTACAGATTCAATTGGAGAAGATGTAAATGAGCTACATAGCAAAGTTAGTTGTCAATACTGAAGAAGAATGGCTAGGCTGATGGCAGACATGATCAGCACTAAAAGAAAGAAGAGGTCACATAGCTATGTAGTTAACTTGTTTCATCACATCTCGTCCTTTTCCATTAGTGTTGTCTGTGCATAGTTTCACCAACCATGGAACATGCCAGTAATGCACAGTCTGCACTGGCCACCCTTGCACTTTTCAGTTGTCTGTTGAAATATTCACTAGAACACCCTCTGGAAAGGCAAGACATAACAGAAACTCCACCATGCCAAATATACTTGAATTCTTTTACATAAACCTTAAACCTCTTTTTTCTAAAAAGGTCACCAACCACCTAGACATACAGAGAAATCTTAACCACACCCAGATTCTTCCTCTTTTTCTACCCCCTGTTCACCAATTCTGTCAATTTTTCCTCAAATATTTTATAAGTGGAAGTTTTTTTTTTTTAATGGAGAGATTAGACCAACTTCATTTCTTCCCTGAAGTATATAAGTCTCTTAACAGCTCTTCCTTTTTCTGACATTCCCATGAAATTAACTGATACAGACACAGGTGTGTGTGTGTGTGTGTGTGTGTGTGTGTGTGTGTGTGTGTGTGTTAAGTATATATAAAAGTTGACTACAACATTTCCCTTCTTCGCATGCTTCCTTAACTTCTCAGTAACCTTTGACTACAGATCTGAGCCCTTTATGGTCTGGCTAATATTCCAGCTCTGAGTGCCATCCAGGGATCAGTTCTTATTTACTGATACTGAGACATCACAGTAAATGGACAATTACGCTAAACCTTTTGCTGAGGTGAGCCTGGCTGCTGCTTCTCTGCTTTTGTTGCTATTTTTGCAAATCCTGGAGTACTTCTGATATTATTCTGTCCAGTATTCACTCCCATCCTCTACTCTCAGACTTGGCAAGCTCCAGCTCACCCTTCAGGTCTTATCTTGGTGTCCCCACCTTCAAGAAACTTTTTCAGGCTAAGGCGCCATCTCATATGCTTTTTAAGACAGACGTATTTCAGTACTTACGAGTATATGCAAAGCAAATACCTTTCTTTTCTCTTCTATTTGTCATCACCCAGGTATTTCTTCTGCTTTTAGATAAAAATTTATTATAAAAAATGCAAATGAATAAAAATAACATACACCAAAACTAACCAGACTCAAAGTATATACAACTAAATGAACTTATGTACAGTTAAAAATTGCATTTCAAAATAGAGTATTATTTTAAGTGCAGAATAATACTCTATTTACTTTCTTAGTCCCTTTGCCTACAATTCAATGTCTTTTCCATATAAAGTGGTTAATAAATATGCACTGAAAAGTCAATAGATGAACATAAGCTGAATATTTACATGATGAATCACGGAGTTACCAGCAATTCTGTACTTATAAGTTTGCAATCTGAAAACAAATTCACTGAAATTGTCCCCAATGACCCCAAATCATCAAGCCAAAGAAGTTATGTTGTGTACTGTGTGCGATGTACCCATCACTGAGTTGTTTATTTTGTAAACAAACAAACAAAACAAAACAAAACACCTAAATAAGATCTCCTGTCTTATAGAGTTACTTTTGAGAATATTTACAAGTATGCACTAGCTTTCTGAATTCTTTCTTCAAATGACAAAAATTCAAGTTAAGTTTTGGAGCAAAAGCAAACAAAAAGAAAAAGAGCTACCTGAATGGTTATCATGATTTTCTAGTTCTGTAACAATGCAGGGGATATCAACAGTTACACATACATTAAGCATGTCTCTATCACAACTTCTTTGTTAAATGTTCCCCACAGCCTGTAGGTTGGCTGTAAATTTACATGAATTCATAATGAAGGATAATGCTGAACTGTATGTAATTAACCAACTTGCCTTTGAGAAGCTGCTGTCTGTTCACTGGCTAACAATGTAAAGTTGAAGCCATTAAAAGGTACTGAGGGCATTGTTCTGCTCTGATTAAAAGTAAATTAAAGGTCCATAAACTCTATGAAAAGAGAATCAATGAGCAGCACTGTTCATAAAAAAGCAATGGATTTGGAGTTACTGATAATTTCTGATGAAAATACAGTCTCTTCAGAGGAAGCACAGCTGTTATTTCAAAATTAAATATTTATTGAGACACTATTCTAGATTGAAAAGGGGTGAGCAGGCATTTTATGTTTTAGTGTTCTGAAAAGGACTTCATGAAGAGCTACAAGCAGAAAAATGTTAAATATATCTGAGCTGTTTACTATTCCTTATTTTTTAAAAAATCAGTGATTTCACAACCTTCTGGAAAAAAAACAGCTTTGGGAATTCAACTGTGTAAAAGCAATATGGTCCATTACAGAGATAAACTCAATACATCTGTGTGGCTAGAACATTAGAGCTTGTGAATTAGGTTGTTAAATCAAGAATGAGAGACCAATTTAATACATTTTGTTGTCATTTTATCATCCCTCATCACCACATCTACATATCTGCCCTTGAAGTCAGCATATTATAAACATTGGAGTCTGAGTTTCAAAGGTCCTCTAACATGTTCATTGGCAGTGACTCTAATGCCACCAAAGCTTAATTGACTGGCTCACAAATGTAGCTCCATGTAACTTGTTTATAAACAAAGTAGAAAGGGAAATCTTGATTTGTTCTTCTATGAGTTTATCTGATTTTAAGAACCATCAGTGCTTACAGCAATGCATAAATCTATCAGCTAGCATCCTTTACATAGTAACAGTGTCCCAGGAAGAGTAGGACCAGAAAAAAGAACAGGAAACATGTTTAATATGTTTTTGCCATGCCCAGCCTAGACATTTGAATATGGTGATAAGAAAAAAAATACTTGTTTTTATTTATTCTTTGAGAATTTCATACAATACATATTTATCATATCCTTTCACATTCTACAACTCCTCCCAGATACACTACCCAGCATATACACAACTTCATGTTCTTTCTCATTTTTTTTTAAAAGACACTGAAGTCCAATTTTTGTTGGCCAATTACTCCTGAGCATGGGTCCTGTCCTGGAGTGTGGCTGATGTTTCCATTGTCATTTGAGTGAAGAACACTGATTTTTCTCATCTCACCAGCTATTATTTGTAAAGAGCTTGTCAGCTAGAGGTGGAACGCTGTAACCACTTGCTCCTCTGTTCTGGAATTCCCTCTTCTTCTGCTTATCAGAGTCTCTGTGAGTTCATACCTGTGTCTCCCTATTGTACCTGAGAAATGCTGCCCCTGGCTCTTCAAATCTTTCCAACCCCTCTTCCCCATAGAATCCTGAGCCTTTAAGGCAGTGGTTTGCAACCTATAGATTGTGACTCCTTTGGGGGTTGTGTGACCCTTTCATCGGGGTTGTGTTAGATCATCCTGCCTATGAGACATTTGCATTACAATTCATAAATAACAGTAGCAATATTACATTTATGAAGTAGCAAAGAAAATAATTTTATGGTTGGGGTTCACTACAACATGAAGAACTGTATTAAAGAGTCTCAGCATTAGGAAGGTTGAGAACAACTGGTTTAAGTGAAGGGATGATATAGAGACATCCTATCCATGGCTGAGAACTTCAAAAATCTCTCTCACTCTCTGCATATTGAAGGACATATAGTATTTTTAAGTGTGTTCTATGCCATGTCAAAGTTTCTTAATAAATTTGTACCCAGAAAAAAAGCATTTCCAATTATAGGATCAAATAAAGTTATTGAAAACAGAAAAGAAAGAAAACTCTTTTGTTAGTTTTAGGGATCAAACAGGTTTACAAATGCTAGCACTGAATAGAAAAAGGGCCCATAGGAAAGCTAAAAATAACTCCATGCTTCCGCATAAGAGTTAACCTGAGAGGCAACCCACTGGCTTTTAAATCTTGGGATAATTTTTGAAGGCAATAAAGTTCTTCCCACTGCCAGATTAATTTTATTGTTACAGAGAATCACAGCTATATCAATTCCACAGAAGCGTCAATCTCTACTGAGTCAGGAAACACAAGAGATGAGTGAGCCTCCACGCCTTTAAGACTTGAGAGAGCATAACTCAGAAGACCACTGTTGTAATAATGGAGAGCTCAAACACAAAATGCCAAAGGACTGGGGTCTTAGAATGTTAAGTCACCCCTTTGTGATGGTATCTGATATTTCACATTTAATTTGAATAAAGCAGAAATGATATCGGTTAACTAAGTTGTTTACTGATGGTAATAAGCACAGGGAAGTAATTCCCAATGACAGTTAACTGGACTATAAAGACAGATTTCTCCACATATTCTATTCATACAGGGAGTAACTCAAAGGGCTGTCTGTAATTTTATTTATGTTCGAACAACCTCTCTGTTGTTGCTAATTATGATGGACAGTCCTTAACCAAGAGAGTGGGTGTCAAGCACTCTGAGAGCTGCCATAGCCACTCCAGAATCTCCCCATGAGACTTTAGAACATGACAGTGTGCTCACGGTCATTCTGGTAACAGCAGAATTTTCTGCCACTAAAGCAAATTCATATGTCTTTGCACTGAAAAAGAGAGTTCAGATAATAAGGATGGTGACTACAGAACTGCGAGGGTGAAATGTGAATGCGCTAGATTAGTTCCCCAGGGGCCTTAATGAGCTAAGCAATGAATCCATGAACCACAAGTATGCAACATGCTCTTGAACATAGTTTCTCTTCCTGCCAACCCTGCTGATTAAGCCAGAAAACCCTTCCCATGCTGAACTGGCTATTTAATGGGTAAAAGTAATCAAAAAATATAAAGCACAAATTACCCTCTCTATAGAGAGTATGAATGGATACAAACTATTTTCCTGACTCTTACAAACTCCACATGAAGATATTCCATATTGAAAAGTACTATTACCATTGAACAAGACAAAGAAGTAGCTTCTCATGAAAACATTTAACGAACTGAAAGGTGATTTTTAACAAATATACCTTTAAGTCTAAATTTAATGAAGGAAAGGGTAGTTGTCATAGGTCATTTAAAATAGCTTTCCCTAGCATATAAATTGTCCACAGATTTTAGAGATGCATATGACAATGTGTCTTCACCACAGCTTAGGAAAGAAGTATAGAAACATATATTACTGAAATGATTTATTCTAGAATTGGTTTAATATAGGTTAATGGTAAATAATTGGGTTCAAGGGACTACAGATCATGGTAAAAAAAAAAAAAGAGCAGCTTAGAATATAAATTTGGAAATTCAATTTTAGATTGATATCCATAAAAGCTGTATCCACTTCCCCCTCTCATCCATGAATACATAGTTAGATGTATAACACTGATGTCTGTGGTCCTTAAAGTATTAGACCTTCTTCAGGAAGCATCTATTTAGGCCATGGCATTCAAAGTCCAATCAAACATTTGAAAACCTAAGACTGGACATTTAGCATAGCTCATCATTGTATCCTTACAATCAAATTGTAATGCACCAAATACTTTAGGATGGACTCTGACTGCCAGCTTAAAAATTGGAAAGGTAATAATGACCTTGAGACATTTTTTATTGTTGTCAAAGATTAATTTATTTGCTTTTATTTTAGATGTGTGGGGATTTTTGCCTGAATGTATGTACATGCACCAGGTGTATGTGTGGTGCTTGTAGAGGCCAGAAGGGGTTGTCAGGACCTCTGGAACTGAAGTTACAAAAGGTTGTGAGATACCATGTGGGAACTGAACCTAGGGCCCTAGAAGAGCAGAAAGTGCTCTTAACTGCTGAGATAGTTCTCTAGCCCTGTTAGACATTTTATCTAAAACTCTTGAATGTGATATAAACACACACACACACACACATACACACACACACACACACACACACACACACACACACACACACTACAAGGCATAAAAATTCCAGTGTATAACAGGCAGTACAAATTCACATTATATACCTTGTCATATATATCACTGTCTGACATTTGTAAATTATATACTTTCTCTCTCTCTCTCCCTCTCTCTCTCTCTCTCTCTCTCTCTCTCTCTCTCTCTCTCTCTCTTCCTCTTTTGAGAGCTAATGGCCAAAGAGAGCCTTATACTTGCTAAGCAAGCATTCTACCACTGAGATAAATCCCCAACTTTTTTAACTATTTCCTTAATGGCAATTTGTGTATTTCTTGTGTCTGTGTCCTCATGTCTGTCAAAATTCAACAGGAGACTAAGTATGACTACTATTTCTTCTCTATGGACGTGTGAAATTGCTCCTTGATTTGTGGCCATGTACCAAATTTATAGATTCTCTCAATGTTTATAACTCCATCTCTTAGCCTCCAAGTTAATCTATTTGGGAGTAGCACACAGCCTGTTGTATCTACTTCAGTTTTTTTTTTCGTAACCATTAACATTTATATCCATTCAAGTTCATTCATTTATATCCATCTATGCAAGTTCAGCTTCTGCATGTCCTGAAAACATTTCTTCTGCCTTTCCTAATTTAAATTCTTCCTTCTTCAGGAAGCATCTACTTAGATATTCAATATGAATTACTTACCCAGTCACAAAAGTAAATAGAACCTATTTGTCTTCATGGATTTTAGAATGTACAATGAAACAAGCTAATAAGCACACAGCGCCACCATGGCACCATAGCCATTATGCATGGGAGAGAGTGAGGTGCTATTGAAATAATACGACTTCTTGTAATTAAATAATCTGTACACATGAAGAGTTGTTGATGATATTCTACTGGAACTTGAATCCTTTCAAGAATCCCTACAGTGCCGTCTTTCTTTTAAAGCACAAAGTGATTTTACTGTATCAGCCAGGATTCTCTGCAAGCAGCACAACTCCGCTCTATTATTTTATTGTTCAAAGGGTTAAGGCCATTTAGTCTTTAGACCTCTGCCTTACATCACCACCCGAGGAGTGTTATGCTCCAGAAATGCATTGCCTGGAGTGTGCCACTGCTTAATAAATCACTCCATCTTGTTTATCTTTATCTTGACATATATCTAGCAGCAGGAACCATTATCCAGTGCCGATGTTAAGTTCTATTGACATTTGCTCTTAATTAACGACACCATTGCCCAAAAGTTGTGATAACAAATTTAAGACTCTGTGTCTTGCACAGAGTGAATATTAGAAATTTTAATTCATGCTTTAACATATGTAGTTTGAAATAAGTGAAATGTCTTTGCTACATTTCTAGAAGACTTGTTTATTCTACTGCATAAACATCAAATAATTCATATTTTCTACCACTTTCATATATTAATTAGGCATCTTGATGATTATATGTAACAAGCAATGTGCATGCTAAATAGATACTAAAGAGCTCAAATGGTTCAGAAAAAAATGTGGTTCAGAGTGAGGGTACTTGAAATCTTATGTTATATGTTTTCCACTTTCATTGAATCCTTTTTGGAAATCTGATATTGAGCAAAATGTTGAAGTCTAGGCAGGGAGACACTAAGTAAATAGAGCACTCATAGTCAGACATAGATACACAGGAGCCCCACAAAGAAGCCAAAACAGTCTGGGGACAGATGAGATCAGGGAGGTTCATGTATGGATGTTGTTAGTCTTAGTAGACTTTGGGTTTCATCCTGGGAAAAACAATGAGTCACTGAAGTGTTTTTTAGACAAAGCACACAAACTTTTCTGTTTCCCCTGCATTCAAATCCTCCAGCACATGGGGAAATTTAACACTTGTTTCAAATGTGTAGTGATAACGCCCGCACTACTACCACCTGTTCACCATGTCGGAAGGAGGGGCTGTGGATCAAAAAACAGAGACAAAAGACAGCGGGTCATTCACCGCAGCAGAATGCTGAATGCTGTTTATTGAAAGAGGGAGGAAACCTTAAGTACAGGCTTACAGCACAATGGGAGAACCCCAGAGGGCAGAAGTTCGCTACTGATGTTTTTTTTTTTTAATAATTTAATTTTTGTTTTATGTGCATTGCTGTGAAGGTGTCAGATCTTCTGGAACAGGAGTTACAGACAGTTGTGAGCTGCCATGTGGGTACTGGGAATTGAACCTGGGTCCTGGGAATTGAACCTGGATCCTTTGGAAGAGCATCCAGTGCTCCTAACCACTGAGCCATCTCTTCAGCCCCTTGCTACTGATGTTTACAATCTTGCATCTAAGCTGTTAATGCCCAATATGCAGGATACACAAACAAGGAACTTCCCTTAAGCATTCAGGAGGGTGGAAACCGGCAAGGAATTAGCATAGGGAGGACATCAAGGTCAAAGTTGGCAAGCAAGGCGGCAGCTACCCAAAATGGGGGGCCAGGGCCCTACACAAATGTAAACTTAAATATAAACAAGTTATGCTTATATTATATATATATATATATATATATATATTGAAGGAGATTTGTATTGGTCATAACATACACTGATAAATTATACTTTTAAAACTCCTAGCTCAAGATCCACAGATACTCTTTTCCACTGTAAGGGTCTGGCAACTGTTACCTATGTCTGACAATGTATGAACAGCCCATTGAAAGCTGCCTATTGCCAGGGGACCCCTTAAGCAAACCATTACCCACGGTGGGACACTTTGCACAGTCTTGATGCAGGGGAGGGGCTTGGACCTGCCTCAACTGAATGTACCAGGCTTTGCTGACTCCCCATGGGAGGAGGGAATGGGGGGTGGGTTGGATGAGGGAGGCTGGGGGGTGCGGGAGGAGGAAAGAGAGGGGGCTCTGTGGTTGGTATATAAAATGAATAAAATTTTCTTAATAAAGAAAAAAAAGCTGCCTATTACTTCAACTTTTATTTTTAATAATCACATGTTAATAAGATTTATTGTGGGCCAGGCAGTGGTGGCACACGCCTTTAATCCCAGCACTCGGGAGACAGAGTTAGGTGGATCTCTGTGAGTTCGAGGTCAGCCTGGTCTACAGAGCGAGATCCAGGACAGGCACCAATGCTACACAGAGAAACCGTGTCTCAAAAAAACAAACCAACCAGCAACGATTCATGTGATAGTTCCATCATGTCCATCTACCCTTCTTCCAGTCCCACCCCCACAGGCATTCTTTCCAGTCCATAGCAGTTACTTCAATGTTCCAGACAACCCTCTCTTTTTATTTTACTTAAGATGTATTTTGTTCTTTAAGTATCCTAACTAGAAAGAACTTGGGAAATTCTTCACTATTACTTCGTTAACTTTATCAATCCGAATGTCATGATTGTAGTTGTTTTGAATCTAAATAATACTCGATTAATTTATACTCAATTAACATATACCAAATTTCTACTACCCATTCATATGGATATTGAAGACGGCTGGTTCCACAACTTGACTATTGAGAACAGTACCAGTAAAGCATGAATAAGTGGGTTCATTTCCTTTTTATATGCTAAGAGTAGGACAGCTGAAGCATCTGCTTTCAGTCTCTGTCGGAACCCCCACCCTGTTTTTAGCCGTGGGCACGCTAACACACTTCCTAGTTAACAGGAAAGGACTCCTTTCTCTCTGTATCCTCAATAGTGCTTGCTCCTTTTCTTTTTGTAATATCTATTGTAACTGGAATGTGATGGTATTTCATTGTAGTTTTAATGTGCACTTCATTGGTGGCTATTAACACTGGACATTTTCCATTTGTATTTTTGGTCACTTAATATTTATTTTCTCAGAAGTATCTATTGAAAGAAATAGTACCTTTAAAGTGGATTTTTAATGTTTGTTTTGTTGAGTTTTCTTATTTTAACTTCGGGCCATATGAATACCCAACGAATATTTTCTCTCAGTCTGTAGGGTCTCTCATCTTTATATTGGTTGCTTTAGACACATGGTTTATTTATGAGTTCTTTATTCAATTTTGCTGAATATTCAGCTTTACTGGTCTATGCATCTGTTTATACAGTAATACAATGCTATTTTCATGAACATGGTTCTGTAACACATCTTGATATTAATACCTATGTCAACACTAATGTTAAGATTTGAGTTGTGTGACAGAAATATCTTGAGGGAAGAACATTTATTTTGATTGTAGTTTCAGAATTGAAGGTCCATTACGGTGCAGAAGACTTGGCATACTAAACTAGGTACCCTCCTCCTTTCATCTCCAGGAAGCAGGGAAAAACAAAAGGATAAGACAAGACACTTCCCAAGGACATACCCTTAGTGATACACCTCCAGCCGGGCCCTAATCTACAACTACCACTATCAGCAATACTATCAAGGGATTGAAACATTAATCATTAGGCCCTTAGGTTTAATTATTTCTATAACTAGTTTTACACACACAGAGGGAAAAATGATTTATCAATGTCCTACCCATTTCTCAGTCCAATCAAGTCAACAATCAAAGAGGTCATCTTTTATCTTTGAAATTCATTCTACTTGGCCCTGGGTACCAGCAGTAAGCACTCTTAAGCACAGAGTCATCTCTCTAGTATCATGTTTATATTTTTCCTTCCCCCCATTCTTCTTGTTCCTTTTACTTTGCATGAGTCTTCCTGGAGCATTGTCTTCGCTCAGATTTGCTTTCTTCACCAGTATTTAGGGGGAATGCTCACTGCAGCAACAAATCCAATGATTTGACAGTTAACCTGTAGTGAAAAACACTTTCTTCATTTATGTCCCCTAGTGAGGTTCGGAGTCAGTAGCATTAGGGAGCAGATTGAGATAAAAATATAACTTGTATTATATTAGAGCTGAAAGCACTAATAACTAAGTAGCGAAATGAGGAAGTAACAAGAATAGGGAGAGAGAGAGAGAGAGAGAGAGAGAGAGAGAGAGAATAAATAAAAGGAAAGTCAGATGGTCAGAGGTATGAGAAATAATAAAGTGTTGTCATCAGGAACAGAGGAGGAGAGGGTAATCTAGTTATAAGCAGAAACAAAAACAAAAATTCCTAACCAATTAAAGTATAAAGTATATTTTTAAAAAAGCAAGGATTGAGGCTTTACTAGTAGTAGGATCGTTATATCACATGCATGACAGCTTAGTTTCAATCCCAGTACCAAAAAAGTTAAGATAAAGAGGAACAGTGGCTCACTGGGTAAAAGCGCTTTCTATGTAAGTATGAAGACCCAAAGTTCAAATCCCAAGAAGCCATATTTAAAAAGTCAGATGCATAGCATCAGCGTCTGTAATCATTGCATTTCTGTGGGGAGATGGGAGAAGGAGACAGGAGAAGTTTACAGGCTAGCCAACATGGCCTATGCAGCAGAAAGGCAGCCAAGAGACCCTGTCTTACATACAGTAGACGATAATGACTGGCACCTAAGATTGCCCTCTAACCTCAGTGTGTGCACCTCAATATACAGACACCCTCATTCACACACACAAATGCACATGTGCAACACACACACACACACACACACACACACACACGCACGCACGCACGCACGCACGCGCACACACACACGCACATGCACACACAAAAACCAAACAAAAATAATAATAAAAAATAGGCTTAGCAATGAGTGGATTTGAGCCAATGTACTTATCATATTAGAATTGAAGAGACCTACATTTTCTGGGTGAACTCCAGCAGTTCAGGCAGCAGTGGTGTATCAGAGTATATGAGGTGTACCCTGTACGGCTCCTCTGAAAATGGAAGTGGTGGACACTTGTCAGGCAACTTGAATTTCCACAATAATTATTTATAGTGTCTCTGCTACCTGAAAGGATCTCTTGCCTTAGCTTACTGCTTCTGTGCCAGAGAGAGGCCTGAATCACTTATGAATGAATATTGAAATGGGTCCCGGTGCTCCAAAGGGAGATGTGGAGGGAAGAATCACAGCATACTCCTAGTCTTGTCGGTCGTATACACGTGGCGCTGGTGGTGATCAATTTGAAAAATCTGCATATAATCAGTGGCATCCAAATTTGTATTGTATCTGTCTGTTGCTACTGTGATCATGCCCAGCTAGAATTTGAATACTAGACTCCCACCTGGAATTGCTCAGCTGGTCCAGAGTGGTGGTTAGGGAAGGGGACCTTTGTCCTCTTGGTTCATTGAGCTGTAGTACCTGCCAGGAGCTGTACAGAATAGAGTATGGCTGGAAACTGGCAACATTCTTCTCAGTTGAGAGTGTGCAGGACCTGTGGAGAGCAAAGGACAGCATGCACCAAGCACAGCTGGAACTTGGAAGCGTTTCTCCAGCTCTTAGGCATGCACTCTGCATGCAGGAGAAAGCCAGAGTCACTCTACGGAGTCATAGTTGGCACACGAGGCAGGTAGCTGCTGAGCCCATACAGTAACATCTAGAACTGTCCAAGTTCAGATCCCTTCTCATAGGGCCCCTGACTATAGCACCAAGAGGGTTCAAATTTCTTACTTAGGCTGTACACCCATAGGGATTATAAAAGGCACCATGTAAGAATGTCTGCACTGACAGAGTATGCTGGGGTCCTGTCATTCATGATGATAACTGCAGATAGGAGACCTTCTCTGGGGCTGGGGTAGAAAGTGCTGGGCTGTTGTTTCTCTGGACATTTTGCTCTCCCAGATCAATGGATTTTCATGCAGTTTTGCTGCTGTTGAGTTCCAATGCTGTACAGAAGTCACTCACTTGAATGTGCATCTGTACAGCTGTTGCTTTGGTCCTTTTAGAGAGAGCAGGTGAGTATCTCATGTTCTACCTGGGGATTTTTTATAGTCACAGCACCTAAGGAAGACCATTCTCTTCTAAAAATGTTTGTCAGGACTAATAGAGGAGAGAAAGCAGAGAGAAGTGTCAAAGTATAGGCATTTTCATTTCTTTTCCAACCTTCTAATTTCTTTTTGGAAACAACAATTAGTAGTCCATTCAAATTAAAACTATTTAATTGAAATATATATATACTTATTTATGTTAAGGCATGAATAGTAAGAAATTCTATGTCAAAGCAATCTGCTAAGAATGCCTTTCTTTTAGGGTAGGCTCAAATAAAGTGCTTTCATCCCCAAAGCATGTGTATTAAATCTCTTCCAGAGAACTTCAGAGTAAAGAACTTAAGTGGAGAATTTTCTTCTTTTTGCTTATTTGAAATTTATATATACTCTACTTTATCCACAGAGATCTGTCCATCAGCCAACATTCTTAATGGCACCAGAATCTTTTGCTCTTCTTGCAAAAAACAAATCAATAACCTCCTACCCCCAATTTTCCTTCTCAAGGCCAGGTCTTTCCATTTAAAAAAAATTTTTATTTTAAAATATCTAGTCATTTGGTCACAGAAGGCCATCTGATGGATAAGATTAAACAGCCAGAGCTTTGGCTGAGGAAGGAATCTGTGAACTCAGCATTATCCCCCAGCAACCTTCCTTTGAAATGATGAGCACCTCATCCACTAGGGTGCACTTCATCTCAAAGCCAGGAAGAAATTAAGGTCAAATTGTCTGTTGCCCAGAAAATAGCGCAACTGGCCCTTCCACAGTTGATGTAAATAATTGTAGAGATTGGTGATACTTCTGAAACACTAAATATTTTTCAAGAAGTCTTTAATATTCAATCCTTTGAATTCAGAAAAGACTTTAGGTTAAAAAGTTAAAATTAAAATGCTCACCCTGATGTTCATTGATTTTTAATTTTTTTTTCTTGTGAGTTAGTATTGACCCAAATGACATTATACAAATGCTGACTTAAATTGGGTTAAGCAAGTTGGAAATTACATTTGATGACCTGAATAATTCATTTAAAAGGATAAGCTTAAAAGCCTGCTTTTGTAGCACAAATGCTTTCTTTTATAATAGTGTAAGATATTGAAGCTGGCCATACACAACATCTAGGGTGGATACTTTTAAGTTGAAATGAGTAACTTTCATGTTGCTAAATTATATGCAACACGTATCTAACTGATGAACCAAAAGAGAGTAATTTGGCTAAGGAAAAATCATTCCATGCACTAAAAGGCAATTTAACATGCATTTATACCCAGAAAGGCTTAGAAAATGAATAGAAATTGCAGAGGTCAAACTTGTAAGCTGCCCATGCTCACTTGTTTCATTTCAAAACTTGACTGCAATGTAATTTAAACCCCGTGTCTCTACTATGTGAGACTATCATTGAATTGAGGTAGCATGTCAGCCGAGAAAATTATAAATAATTACATCAGTTCTTATCCAAATTATACATGATATAGATAATTCCATGTAACATATAAATACGGGGATTTGTTACAAATGAATAAACTAATATATTGCAGGTGATTTATTTGTGTGATTTTTTTTTTCATTTCTTTTTTGGATGGTATAGTTTACATACTTTATAGCACTAATTTACCAAGTTGTAAATTACTGTGGCAGAAAAACAACAAACATGATTTTCCAAACCAAAGATCTACAAGTTCTAGTCTTCATTTAGCTTTTTTTCAATTCTAGCTAGTACATTAATAGGCATACCAAATTATCACTTTCATTTAAAATTGCAATTTTTCATATTTTCTATTGTTTGATGACAGTTCGGTATTTATCATATTTTTAAAAAATGAAACAAAATGTTTATTAGATGTGCATTTTCTGAGGTAAATTTATTCTACAAGTCTGCTGGCAGCATAATTAAAAATACCTCAAATAAGGAAATCCAAAGGAACTGAGAATGGGAAACCTGCTGGGACAAAGCTATCATCACCATTAAAGGTAGATTTAAGTTTTGAATGTGAGCCTCTTAACACCGTAAATAAAATGAAACAAATCTCACAGGAAAAAAAAAAAACTTTAAACGTTATTGAACCTTTTCTTTCTTTGTTCTGCTTCTGTGTTTCAATACACTCCCTGTCAGAGCAAAAACGCTCCCTGCTTCATGAACAAATCTTTGACTGAATTTTTGTGCCTGTGTGTGTGTGTGTGTGTGTGTGTGTTAGTGTATGCCTTATTCCTTTGAAACAGAGTCTCTCACTGAACTTGGAGCTTGCTCTTTATCTAAGCAGGAAGCCAGCAAGTCCCAAGGATCCTCCTGTCTCTACCCTTTTCCTCCTCCAGCATAGGGCATACAGTCCCATGGTTGTTCATCCCTGGCTTTTCACATAGATGCTGGGTTCCAAACTCATTTACCATGTATATAAGATGGAATGTTACTTATTTATGCATATATAATTTCTATTGGTGTAATTACTAAGGCCACTCCACGTAGTTAAAAGAAGATTTATTTAGTGGGTAACTTACAAATAAAGGGGTAAGTAGGTGGCGGGTTCTGGAAAAGACGCAGCGCAGTCCGATGGTGTTCTCTGGAGAACTCTCCTCGGTCTACCTCTCGCGTCCAGGTCCAGCAAACAAAGAGAGCGCCGCACGTCCCGATCTAAGGTCTTCAGGCCCTCCTTGGCCCCGCCTTGTAGGCGTGGTAGTTACGGAAGCCTTATTGGGGATTGGAACTTCCAGACCAAAGCTGGAATGGCTACCCACTACAAATTTCTATGTCAAATTCCCCTATTATTACGTGTTTATGAACTATTAAGAACAGTGATTGTATTTTTAGGCATGTACATGGTTATTTTACTAAGAAATTCTAGATAAACACCTTCTGAGTTAATGGTAGGTATGCTTATTAAACTCGGCTCTTACAACCAAACATGTCAGTTTACTTCATATTTGTATACTTTTATAACTAAAATTATATAAATTTGAATAGCATAACTTAATAACAATAAATAATTGGTATTTACATTGGTGAATTACAGTTTTTAGAAGACACTTAAACATTCAGAGAAATTGGATACAAAGTGTGACAACTCTGTATTCCTTAAAAATGTCTGTGTCATGTAGGGGAAAGTTTGAAATTTGTTATTAGTCCCTTATTAATGTAAGCCTTACGTTCATAGAACATAGACAAAAAAGCAGACCAAAGTTTAGCGTAATCGCTGAAACTACAGGTATTCATGCATTAATAATGCAGGATGACACCACGTATGTCCACCAGTGTACTCATCTGGTGTTTTTCTGTCCGCTTAGTGACTGCATCCAGATCTACTGATATTTTAATCTGCAGTCCTGGTCCAACAGTCAAGCACCATGCTGCTCAGACTGAGGCCTGGTGGGACTTCCGGTCGCACCAGCACGGGCTCAGCCATGCCACCCAGTGTAGTCTCGATCGCCCTATTTATCAATAAAGATTCGGGAGTCAGGTATGGGGGTGAAAACCTGGTTGCTCAGAGAGTCCTAGAAGCAACCAGCTGACCTTCCTTTTTGCCCAGAAACCCAGCAAGAGAGCATCTCTCTAGCTGTCCCAAACCAAAAAGACCACAAAACTCCAAGTCTCTCCCTGTTCCTTCCTGTGTGTCTCTTTATCCGTCTTCCTGGCTCCTCTGTACTCTCTGTGGCTATTTCCTTTCAACTAGTTGCTGGGTCCACCTCCTGATCCAAGGTTGATTTTATTAACACCATCTCAGGCTACACATTTCGAACAAATAATCTGCAACACTCTCAATCTTCTACTATCATAACTCTCGTAACAGAGGAAAAAAGCTTTACCTTGGCTCCTACCTTCATACCTAAGTCTGTTGGATCCACGTCTTTGGGCCTGAAGCAAAGCAGAAACTCATAGTGGCAGGACCTTGTGGCAGAGGTGTTTACTCCATGAAGGCTGAAAAATAGATGATGAGGTGAGGGAGGACGGAGTCTCTGAAAGCTCTTTAGAAAGAAGAGACAATGACAAGAGAGGAACAAATCAAGACTTTCCCAGGATCACTCATCACCCTGCCCAAACTTCTGTTTCTATTTCACTGATAAGTGAAAAGAGTCATCATCATCAAATATTTCAAGCAATTGCTTCTTGAGCAACTGAAGAGCCTTGGGCTGAGAAGAACTTCGGAGGTTTTGTAACAATTGCATTAAACCATAAAAAAAAAATCATTACCCAATGATTAACTTGCCTTCCATTGGTGTTCCCCAAATATTTTCTAAAGAATCTTTACAGAATTTTTATTCCCTAGTAGATTTAGAATGTTTTCACTATGAACAAACAGATATAAGAAAAAAAAAGAGGGGGAGAATTCTTCAGGGATGGGCAAGAACTTAATTATGGAAAGACAGTTAGTATGAGTACTTTCCCTCAGATAACATTTACACATGAAAGCTGCTCAGCACTCCTCGGTCCTGAGGAGCACCCAGGGTTCTCAAGCATTACCAGTGTCTCTCATGTATTGTCTTATAACATGTAGAAGAAATTTGTAAGTCTGTAGAGTTTAGAAGAAACAGAAATGCATATTTTTTCATTAAGCTTATGTGGACTGCCACAATCTATCAATGTCTCTGGGAAATGCAAAAAAAAAAAATCACCCATTTGTTTGAATGTATGATGGATATATTGAAAGTTTGGCCACTGGGATTTCATCCATTATGTTTTAGGTTGCATAAAAACTTGTCAACATAATTTTAAAAGAAATTATGATCATTTCATAATTCCAGTTTGTAGGACTGAGAATTTTTTGATAGTTAAGTTTAGAGTATACATGTTATGGCTAAAACAAAGAAAATATGTGCCTGTAATACCAGCACCTGGGAGGAGGAGACAAGAGGGTCATGAGTTCAAGGCCAGCCTGGGCTAACACACTATATGAAACACTGGAGGGAGACAGGGATAGAGATCCAGACACACACACACACTGACAGACAGAGAGAATGCCCAGATGATATCCCAAAAGTATGATGTTGGGATGCAGAGATACCACTAGCTGACCACCCAGAAGAATTCTAATGTAGGATTCATTTTTGTATTATTATTATAATCTGATTTTTGTTTGTTTGGTTGCTTTGGGGTTTTTTTTGTATTTTTTTTTATCATTTTCTATCATCTTGACAGGCCACATCCTCCCAGATATTCAACTAATTATGTTGGTCATACTTTTCATTTACTTCATTGCTTCATAGTAGCGTCTACGTTTCTTGTATTTTGGTATTTTTTTTTCAAATAAAAATACTAAAGATTCTACTTTGGTTAATTTTGTCAGCTAGAATCCATTCTAAAGTTTTAACCTAGTAGCGCAGATCTGAATCTGTCCAATCTTGTGATTAGAGTGGAAGAAAATGAAGTGCATTAATAAATCCATTTTCCTTGGGAAAAAAATGGTGTATGTGTTTGGAGGAGGAGACACCAAGCAGCTCCTGAGAGTCTCTGACATTTGACTCTCATTGTCTGGACTCCTCCCTTTTCTGTGCTAGACAAACCCCACAGATGTTACTCTAGCCCTCTTGATCTTGTCTTCCCCTCTGTGATAGACAAACCCCACATATGTTCCCCTTGATCTTGACCCACCCCATCTTTGATAGACAAACCCCAAAGATGTTCCTCTAGCTCTCTTGATCTTGCCCCCACTTGTCTGTGATAGACAAATCCCAGAGATGTTTTAGCCCTCTTGATCTCGCCCTTGGTTTAGGAAGCCTCACTGTTTTCTGCTGACATTAATATAAGCTGTTGTGAAGAGGAATCAAGAAACACATTTTCAGCACAGAGATTTATAGGCAGACTTCTCTGTCCTTCTAGCCAGCTCCCAAATAACCACATTGAGACTTATTATTAATTATAAATGTTCAGCTGATAGTGTAGGCTTGTTTCTAACTAGCTCTTATGACTTAGATTAACCCATTTCTATTAATTTACTTGCTACCATGTGGCTCATGGCTTGTTACCTCATCTTGTACACATCCTGCTTCCTCTGCAGCTGGCTGATGACTCTGTCCTCTTCATCCCAGCAAGCTCTCTCCCTGTCTGCAAGTCCCACCTAACCTTTTCCTGACTAGCTATTGGCCATTTAGTTCTTTATTAAACCAATAAAAACAACACATCTGTACAATGTAAAAAAAGATTGATCCGCAACAGAGAATATACCTAGTATGATTGTAAATAATAATAAAGAACTTTATATTTTCACTCCTGATTATTGCTGCACAGTCTTTCTCCCTAATGCTGGCTGGAGTTCAAGACTTTTGTTATTGATTTTGCAGTTCTACCATGATCTACTCAAGCTTCCTGCTAGATAGATCCCTGGTGTCGATTGAACAATCAGTGCAGGACTATAACCCTGGTTCTTGACTTTTTTATTGAAAATCAACTTTAAATCCCTGACTCCATAACTCCACAGATTCTAAATTTAAAATATCTGTAGAACTTCCTGCAGAATCTAGACACTAGGCCCCAAATACATTTAAAAGGAAGAAAAAGCAGATATGCTTTCAGCAATCTTTTTGATGACATGAAATTCCAAAACACACTCAGCTTTACATATTTGCATTCAAGAACACAAAGCACACCAGGACTTGAGTTGTATGCTTACATTTGCTTATGCAACCAACAATTCTTGTGTTATTCACTGTTTACCAACCATTATTGTGCATACTTCAATCATGCTAAAATTTGTGTTACTCTCTACAATCCATATAGTAAATAACATGTCTACATTTGACCCAATAAATGTCCTGTAGAACTATCATGCAAGCATCTCACTCCTTTATTCATTGTATGTTCTATTACTTGAAAAAAAAACTATATCAAAAAAGAAACCAGAATAGAATTATTTTTCCTTCTATTCTTTAGAATATCCTCTAAAGAGCTCTAGGAAACAGGCAACTATGGAAGAAAACTTCTAAGACTGAGAAAGGTGACACTATTTTGGAAAAACTGGATTCATGAAATCAGATAACTCCTTTCTCTATCTGATTATAAACCTAATGTGTGCTTGATAAATGACTCCTAATTTAAAACTAATCTTCAGTGGTGGGCAAAAGTTTTCGAAATCGGAATGGCACCTTGAACTTTAAAAATGTCATTTAGACTTGTTCCTGGCCCTTTCATCACTAGAACTGAGTGGACGCATATTGACATTCTCTGACCTTGTAGAACTAATGATGCCTTTCTACATAAGGCCTGGCTCAGGAAGTACTCTTAAAAACTCCAAATTAACAACTTCACTCTGAGTCTCATTCTGCTTTGATTTCTGTTGACAACCTCTGCTTACTCTTTGAACTTCATGCTACAGGAATTGGCAGAATGGGTGCAATTTCCTTCCCAACCCCTGATTGATTGAATCTCTGAAAAATGGGGTTACTAATGGCTCCAGAATTTATATAGTAGTTTTATATAGTGGCGTGGGCCTCACTATAATTATTTTAAAACATTAAAAGTCAATACATCACTACAGAATGGCAGGTTCTGACTCTACTGCAGTCTGGCTTCAGGCTGTTTGACAAATGGCTAGTCATGCCAACAATATTTCCTCTGTCTGCACCTTACCCAGGCCCATTCAATTGCCAGGTCTGTGGTGAAATCAATGGGTATCAAGACAAATAGCATAAAAGGAGAAGAGGACAACATAAGAGCTGCTGACACATGACATACATATATAGATATACATATATATAAAGAATAGTGACATATTCATTAAACTGTGCCCTCCTTGTCCTTGTTTTTCTTTTCCATAAACAAATAGGCAAGCAATATACATGAATTTATTAAGAATAGAAATGAAACACCTACATTATCCACCAAATAATTTAGTAAATTAAAAAAAAAGAAATACATAGGTTCAGATAGAGTAGTGATGCTAGCAAAACAGGGTGATGAATAAATCGACATTTAAAATTACAATGTATTCCTGAACCAAACAATATGAAAATGTTCTAAATATTATGAGGGCTTTGCTTGCCTACCATGTCCTCCTTTTCAAGGGAATTACTAACATATAACACATTCCAGATCTGGAATATCCTACAGGAAAATTCTGTTCACTTTGCATGCACTTAAATCTGTTTCCTAAATCTTGGACCTAGATGTTTACAAAGCTAGTCATTTCTAGTATGCCTGAGTGTACTCAGGCAAAGAAAAGTTGGGGCTATTTTACTGTTTCTTTTGAATTTTTAAAATAAGACTTATAAAATGGAAATGGACTACACATGAAAACAAGAAATAAGTGTGTAAAGTTTTGGCTAATACTAATACAAGGCATATATGCAATGAGACCTATTCTACCACTCAATGAGATTCTGGAATTTCATGTTATCCATGGCCTTTGAAACTTGGCTGTATTGTCAATTTCCTGAAAACACACTCTTATTTTTATCCTTGGCATATCCAGAGGCACTTTTGCTACATACTGGGAAAGGAAACAGAAAGAGTTAAATAAAAACATTGTGTTGCATATAAAAATTGCAAGAGATTCATGGAAGGGTCTGCAGCATACTGACACACAATGTTTAGTTTTAAAATTGCCTTTGTTATCTATCAGTACTATGAAGTCCAGGTCTGTGTATAAGTGAAAAATCTCAATAAAGAGCCTGCATGCCATCAAGCCTTCCAGGCTACATCTCAGTTTCATAACCATAGTGTCCTAATGTCTTAGTCAGTGCTCTATTGATGTGAAGATACGCTGACTATGGCAACTCTTACAAAAGAAAACATTTAGCTGGGGCTAGCTTACAGTTTCAGAGGTTTAGTCCATTGCCATCATGGTGGGGAGCAGAGTAGTAGGTGTGCAGACATGGTACCTGAGACTTCTACATCTGGATCCACAGGCAACAGGAAGAGAGAGCCACTGGGCCCTTGAAACCTCAAAGCCTACTCCCAACGACACACATTTTCCAATAAGGCCATACCTCCCAAGTCCTCCCAGATAGTGTCACTCCCTGATGACCAAGAATTCAAATATATGAGCATGTAGGGGCCATTCCTGTTCAAACCACCACACCTAGTACTCTTTTTTTTTTTTTTTTGGTTTTTCAAGACAGGGGGTTTTCTCTGAGTAGCTTTTGTAGCTTTGCGCCTTTCCTAGATCTCGCTCTGTAGACCAGGCTGGCCTCGAATTTACAAAGATCCACCTGCCTCTGCCTCCCAAGTGCTGGGATTAAAGGCGTGCACCACCGCCACCTGGCACTTGGCTAGTTTTGTCCTGGAAGACTTGTCTGTCTCAATGAAGTTCATGTGTAACCCAGTGCTCTCAATAGGTTGAATTCAATTCATTCATGTTGAGATCAATTTGCTTAACAGAACAGTAGTGCAGCAGGGGATAAAGACTTCATTAAGTGAGAACCAGAAAAAAGTCTTCATATAACATAGCTGTCATCAATGTGGGGCATGGGATAACTCACGGGTCTGTGGCTAGATACTTGTAAACTCTGTATGCAAACCCTGTTTCTCTATGTGTTCCTAATGCTGTCCTTATATATCAATGAATCATTGATGTTAAGAGGATTTTTTTTTTTTACTCTTAAATGAAGTGCAAGTCCATAAAACTCTAACGTACACCACCTAAATTAGTCTTTTTTTGTTCTCTAGACCAGTAGATAGTGTGGATTTTATAGGGCTAGACTAATTAAAAATATTGAGAAAGTAAAAGCTCCCAAATGCTACTTTTTAGGTAATAAAATTCAATTTAGTTCTGATATAATTTACAGCAATTGGCACTTTAAAGTTACATTAAGATCATAAGATAAGGTTGATGTGGTATAGCCAGCAGCTGTTAAATCTGATTATAATTAACTATTAACTTAACAATTTCCAAATCTATTCATTAGATATATTCCATGATACTAGGTTCAATAAAATAAAGTTAAATATTTTCATTAACTCTGAAATTATAAGATTATAATATTACACCCTTCCGTAGGACATCCTAATGTTGAAATAACATTCTCTTTTATTTAATCTTACTTCAGATAATTATATATGGATATGCAGAATATAGCAATTTCCATTTATATTTGTATGTAGGAGTCTTACAAAGTGAAATATGATAGACTTACTAGTCCTTTAATGTGGGCACCTTAATAATAGAAGCATGTAAGTATTGCTCAAGCCCTGGTGACACATCATTGCTATATATGAGCAGCTTAACCTCACAGCTGATGTGTTAGTAAGAAATGTTCCTATGGAGAAATTGCCATTTCAGTGACTTGCCCTAATTCTAAGTATACATTTGTAAATAGATTTGTCATCAAGTCTAGAACAATATTTTGACATTTAAAATCAACTGAAATGCCAACACTTCAAACAAACATACGTTAACACGGCAGAGCGACGAAGCACAACACTTTTGTTCAAAGTGCTAGAAAACTCATCATTGGTATAGGACACAAAAATCCATTTTTAACCAAACACTTTTCTTTGAAGGGCATATAAAAAATTTCCAAATACTTAAAATACTACATATTCAATGGTACATGCAATTTAATATATGGTCGTGAAAATCTCTGAATTTCTAAAACTAAAAAATACTTTAAGAATCTAAAATGCATCAGGCTGAGAAAAATATTATTTACTGAGTAAAATTTAATAAATAAAAATTGTAAGAGTGGCATGTGTGATTAATACTATTATAAGCACTTAAAAGAAAAGATATCCAAAAATGTTATCTCCACTCTTCCTCAATGGAGCCATAAAGTAGGTTAAATAGGAAACTCACACAAACACTCAGCAACTGATACTATATTTTTGTCCTCAGATCTGGAATTGTTCTGTCCACAGTGTCCAGGAAACACCTTAGAAGTTCACCAACTGTAGCCAACATCAATTGGTTATGAACAGTGTCTCCGTGTAAATGGAAGCACCTGTATCATTTTGAGGGATGCTGTAGTCAGCATGATGCTTTTATAGACCTCTGAAGGTCCACATACACAATTACTTCTTTTCACAAACAACCACAGCTTAGTAAGGCGATTTTACCACATCTCTGACAGTTAGGCATCTCCTGGCCTCTTCCAGCACAGGATACTTGTCTTAGGGTTTTTATTGCTGTGAAGAGACACCATGACCACAGCAACTCTTATGAAGGAAAAACATTTGTTGGGGTGGCTTACATTTTCAGAGGTTTAGTTCAATATCATCATGGTGTGTCATGGCATGCAGGCAGACACGAGCTGGAGAAGGAGCTGAGAGTCCTACATCTTGACTCACAGGCAGCAGGAAATAGTCTGAGTGTCACACTAAGTGATGCTTGAGCAGAAGAGACCTCAAAGCCCACCCCCACAGTGACACACTTCCTCCAACTACTCCAACAATGTCATGCCTCCTAATGCTACTCCCTATGAGCTTACCTTCAATTACATTCAAATGACCACAGTACTCTGTTCATTTTTCTCTCAGCTGATCTGATTTATTGCAGCAATATATTCCAGCATTCCCACCTCCAGAAATTCCTGCAGTATACATGTCTGATTAGGTACAGGTTTCTTTTTATCACTTATGTATCCTTCAGTGAGTCACTATAACAACTGTCACCAGCCAAAATATGGGCATATTACCACACCATATCTCAATTCTCAGGTCATTACCACTCACGATAATACAATTGCCTTACTCAACACTTAACTTTCATCCTATTTAGTATAAAACTGCTAGAAGTGTGTAGCTGGAGTTTTCTCTCTAGTTCTGCCTGGGTCTGCTGTCAAGACAAATCTCTCTCACCCCCCAGTCCTGCAGCAGCTCAGACCCAAATAAGCACACACAGGCTAATATTATTTAAAACTGCTTGCCCATTAACTCAGGCCCACCACTGACTAGCTCTTACATTTAAACTCAACCCATTTATGTTGATCTATATGTTGCCACATGTTC
>CABHPQ010175302.1:0-28107 GCA_902168405.1 Peromyscus aztecus | reverse complement strand
AGTAGGGTAAACATCCCTGACATCACCTTTTTTTTTTTTTTTTTTTAATTAAACAAACCCAATACAGATGTCCATGTACAAGCTATAGATATTAAAGGGTTGTAATTCCACCTGGTAGCATAGCTTGTGTAACAGATAAGAGTGTATATTTACTAATGTCATCAGAACTCTTGGTGAAATTGCAGCCTTACGTGTACATTTTGAAGGGGTGTATTAGTCAGTATTGTACAGGGATCTTGTCATCAGAACTTGCTATGAACGCTAATTGCCATTTGAAGCTACTGATAGGCAGTGGCTCCGCTCTAAACCACTTTTTAGCAATTGTATTTTTTTCCTGATTATATTTTTTAATGTACTTTGATGTTTATGCTGATGAGTTTTTTATGTACTTTTGGTGATGTTTCAGTCTTATGAACTCTTCTGACGTCAGAAAAGTACCACTGGTTGTTTGCAGTCTTATTGTGTAATCAGCCTACCACAGGCTTCCATGTATAATAAAGTAATTAATATTGTGCAAGTGTAAAACACTTCTGTTATAAAAGCAGTGTTTTGAAAATAAGAAATTATTAAAAAATGGTTACAAAATACTAGTTAATTCCCTTTTCCCACCTTCCTTTAGCTTTAGTTAGCTAAAGGGTACCAACTTGTCATTGAAAGATTCTTAGAAAAAGTGTTTAATTCTTTTACTACACTCAGTACTAAAATGTCTGTATGTCTTACTAAGTGCAGTGAGTTCTGTTGGGTACAGAGACAAGTGTGATCAAAGGATGGAGAGGACCTTTACCCCTGTATCTCTTAAGCTGTATGATTTCTCTCTCTCTCTCTCTCTCTTTTGTTTTATACAGGTTTTGAATTTCTTTAACTTTTATTGTGTGTACTGAATACTACATATGTATTATTCTGATTGTTTGCTCTAGTTTACTACCAATAAAAGTCCTGTTAATCACAAAAATTGAAGAAAGGAGATATCACTTAGTCATATTTTTCAGTTTTCTGTGGATTACATTTCATAAAATATTCACATTAATGGTATAAATTGTAATTTAGGAGCTTGCGTTTTTTATTGTATTTTTAATGTACTTTGTCTTTCTAGGTTTATATGAAAATGCATTGAATATTTTGTGTGAGGTGCACAATAATATAAAGAATAGAAATCTAATATGTAAATTATACTATATTGAAACTAGGTTAACCATCCTAAATATTATCCTAGGGAGATTATTTATTGAGGCTCTATTTAAAATCATATCGCAGTATTTTGGCTCAAGGTGTTATATATCCTTTTGCCTCAAAGGGTTATAATAAAATTACAGAATGATGGATTAAAACGGTCTTGAGCATTTTTAGTAAGAAAAAAGAACTAAATTGCAGTTAACGTGTTAAGAAGTTGAGAGCATAGATATTAGAAGGAAAAGGTGAAATTGTAATATAGAAGATTCAGTAAAGGTATTTGAAGTAAATACTAACTTTAAATGATAAAAGAAGCTGAACATGGTGACCATGCCCTTTGTCCCAGCACTGGGGAAGCAGAGGCAGGTGAATCTCTTGAGTTCAAGGCCAGACTGGTCTACAAACTGAGTTCCAGGCCAACCAGGGCCACAATGGGACCTTATCTAAAAGAAAAAGTTGCACATCAGAAAACTTCTGTGAGGTTTAGTGGTATGGGTATTGATGGACTAGGAGTGAAAATACCAAAAGGTGGAATGCTCTTGGAGGCTGTGTGTACATGTGTAATGATACAGAGTTGATAGTAAAGGTAAGCGTGGGCCTGTGCCATTAGAAGGTAGGGTAGCTTGTTTGGCCATAGTTACTCCCACACTTGGTTGTCTCAATCTTAGATGACTCCAGTTACCTGATTCCCTGCACAGCTTCTTTTCCCCAGATTAGCTCAAAACAGATAAGAATTTCAAAACCCACTTGCCTGCCTTCTGTTTTCCTTTTATGAAATGTATATAAATTTGATCATTTTAATTAAAAACCTGTTTTTAAGACATTAGACTATGTGTGGGCTGGGAATATAGATCGTCAGTTAATAGAGTTTCTTGCCCAGCATGCACAAGGCCCCTGGTTTGGTTTTATCTCAAACCAAATAAGCCAGTACTAGGGAGGTGGAGGCAGATAAGTTAAGGGTCATCTCTGGCTACATAGGAGGTTTGAGGCCAGCCTAGGCTACATGAGGCCCTGTCTCGAAAAGAAGGCATTAGGTGTGAGGTAGAGGGCAATGCTGTGGGTTTCTGTTGAAATACACAGACAATGGTAACTACCTTTCAGCAATTATTGAGCAGTAGTTTGTGAGGTGATTTTATGAGAACAGAATAATGTGCTTAACTTTTTAAATATTGCAAACATGATACAAACATCTACCTCAGATTTCATGTATTGCACTAATTAGGCAGAAGTTCTTGTCCATTTTAATGTGGTTTTCATCCCTGATAATCAGCATTTTATAATTAAGTTTAGTGACCTTTCAGCCTGGCTGGGTGACAGTTTGAGCAGCTAACCTCATGTATAACCCTTAGCCTCTAAATTCATAGGTTCTTGTTGAACTGAACTTCCCTGAAGAGAGAAGGGGGAAAAAATTTCAACTACCAACTATTTTTAGAGTAAAACGTTCTAAAGGCTATCATTTTCTGAGTTTAGTGGTCTCATGTTCTCAGCAGATACAGAATGATAGGATGTAGTTCTCACGACACAGGGCAGGACTGCCAGTGCTGGGATGGGTCCCCAGCTGCTGAAGGTAGTGTCCACAGTGTCATGGAGAGAGGGATCTGGGCAGTTGATTAATCTGCTTGTACCCTCTGAGATGCTAGAGTTCCTGGTGGATTTTTAGGGGAATTATGTTATTTTTTATGTCCTTAATTTATTCCTTAGAACGAACAGCATTAAAGGTAGCGCCTTGGGATTCTATTGTCTTACCCTTGATTTAAAAAATAATTTGAGACTACTTAGTTTTAATGAGGGCATTACCTTTATGAGGACATACACTTTTAAAATTCTGCTTTGCTTTTTGTTTTGCTTAAATATATATTTGAGTGTGACTAACTTATGTAGGTTCTAAATTTTTGTTGTTTTGTTTTTTGAGACAGTGTTTCTCTGTGTAGCCCTGGAACTCTAGACCAGGCTGGCCTGGAAGGGTTCTAAGTTCTTAACTTTATAGCTTACGCAGTGAAATACTACCTAACAGTTTGGGGTTCACAGACTGGGCACTTGGTAGAGTCCAGTGCCTCCCTGAGTGCACATTAGTGGAAATACATCTGCACATGGTAATTTACAAGTCAGTCAACAAGCATATATCTCATGTATGGACACCTATTAAGAATCCCTTCCTTAGAAGATGCCTATATTCTGAATTTTATTGTACAAATAAAAAATTAATGCCTGAAATGTATCCAGTGATAAATTTCTTCATCTGCAGCTTATTTCCTCACCGTCTGTGGGAGACACTTGGGCTGTAGAAAGCCTTGAGGTTGGGTGATAGGCCAGTCAAGTAGTAAGTTGTATAGAACTTGGAGTTCTTTGCGCACCTTCTCATCTCACCTTGCAGGTGCTTAGGCTTGACAATGTTTCCATCAACAAAAATGTTAGCAATATCATCATTGGCCAATTCTGGAAGCTCTTTAGTTGTACAGAAGCAGATTCTGGAGATGGACTGGCAGACGTGCAAGCAAGCACAACCAGCCCATACCGTTTTATGTAACAGGAGTCAGACTACTCACCATAGCCCACATGTGACTAGCTGGGCCGAAATGTGCGAGATAAGACGTGAAAAGCATGCTATATTTTGAAATGGGTCATTCTTGGGAAGTGTAAATAAGTAGGTAAGGGGAAAGTTGAAGATTTAGACCTTACACTCCCAAGGGGAAGATTTGTATTTTCTCTGTATTTATAGAGAATAAAGGAAGAATGAGTAGGGGTTGAGTATAAGGGATAGCTTATAAGTCAAGAGGAACAAGTTTTGAAGGAGCAGTCTTTGGCAATCTGTTCTTATTTTGCCATTCTTCCAGTTCAGACTGATTGTGGTACTTTGGTTTGTTATGAACTTTAGTACTATTGTGGAACAATTAATAAATAACTCTTCACAGACAACTGTGGTGAACTTCTGTTTACATTCCCGAACTAGGAAAAAGATGGCTAATCTTTCTGTTTATATATTAGATCTGTTCTTTAGTAACTCATGACACAGCTTCCATTGGTTGGTAAGAATTTTAAGTAACTTATTTTTGCCAGGCTAGTCAAAAATATGGTTATGTGTGACCAAATAAATATGCATAGAATTTAGGAATTAAGATGAAAAACTCTTAATCCACGTTTCCTATCCACTAGAAAAGCAATTTACAAGTATACTGTATAAAGCCATAAGACATTATAACAATGGTTTTGAGTGATTATAAAAACTTGGAGTGCTTTATTTTATAGTTTTGTCTTGAAAAATGTTTTTAAATTTTAAGTTGTGACTAGTTCATTTGTGTTACTCCACTGTTTATTTTGTGGTACTGGAGATTGAAGCAGGGTTTTGCACTGAAGTAGGTAAATGTTCTACCAATGACCTATAGCCTCGGCTCTTTCTACTTATAAAAAAAGAGAAAGTGTAATACATTGGAAAACCGAAGTTTAAAATGGGATCTAAAAAGCCAGGTGTGGTAGCACATGCCTTTAATCCCAGCACTTGGGAAGAAGAGGCAGGTGGATCTCTGAGTTTGAGGATAAGACTGCTCTACATATTGAGTTCTAGGACAGCCAGAGCTACATAGTGAGACCCTGTCTCAGAAATAAAAAGAAAAGAAAAGAGAAGAGATCTAAAGTGTTAGTGAGTTTGGTATGAGTGCATTGTTTAAAGTCTCAAAGTGTTATTTTCAGATTCAAATTTTGGAGTAGATTGCAAAATTAAGATCAGCAGCATCACCATTTTTTGTTTGGTCATGTGAAAACTTGCCTCTTTCTTACAAGAAAGCCATGAGCAAGCATTTAAGAGTTCCCCTTTCACACATAGGAAGAACTGCACATAGGTGTCATTGTGGGTCCCCATGAATAGCCAGCCCATGACCTTGATTGGTTTATGAATTGAGCTGGAAAGCCTTTCTAAGGATTTTCGAGTCTGACTTAGTGACCCATAACAACTGAATGCATGGTATGGGGTAGAAAGATGAACTTGAGTTATCTAAATGCCTAAGAGCTTTAATTGGTCTTAACATTGTTTTCCACTTTTATTGTAAGTCTCCCAACAGGGCATGGTCTTGAAATTCCAAAACTTAAATGGGTGAGAAAGAGAGAGCAGGAGAATTGCTCTGAGTTTGAGGCCAGCCTAGGCTATAGTGGTTACCCTGTCTCAGAACAACACAAGTATAGCCAGCCTTTCATTTTCATCTGAAAATTGAGTTAGGATCCTGGTGTAAGAAGTTTTCCTTCTTTAGATTTGGGAGGCAGCTGCATGAACGCTAAGGAAGGGTTGAATCATCTGCAATGAAACCCACTGAGTCCAAGTGTCTGCTCAGCCATGTTCGAGGTACTTGGTGGTGTGTATCTTGATCATCATCTCTGCTAATTTGGTCTTTAAAGGTTTGGTCTAGGAAACTGGCATAGGGTAATTCAAAGTCGTAGTTTTTTTTTCAGTGGCCTCATATTTTTATTTAAAAAAAAATAGGTCATGGTTACACTTAAGGTAGAGCAGTATTTCCTGATGTACTAATGTATGAACTTGAGATATGGCTCACAAAATTTTAAAACTGTTGAGACAGATTTGTCTCTATATGGCCAGTCAAAAAGGGTCCCAGGGAGATGAATATTAATAGGCTTGTTTACTATGGATTCCTTTTAAAACTCCTCAAGTCAGCTGGGTGATGGTGGCCCACCCTTTTAATCCCAGCAGAGGCAGGCAGATCTCTGTGAGTTCAAGGCCAGCCTGGTCTACCAAGCAAGCTCCAGGACAGGCTCCAGAGCTACACAGAGAAACCTTGCCTGGAAAAACCAAAAATAAATAAATCAAACTCCTCAAGTCTTGACTTAAATTCATTTGAAGACTGGTAATAATGACAAAATGGACAGTGGGTTACTGGTGAATTACGGGGGCTATATTTAAAGAGGAAAATGTACCTGAGGCTCCTAGGGTGGCCTAGCATGTTGAATACAACATTACAATTTCTTTTTCATTTTGTTTCCTCTTTGATCTCATTAAACTCCTAAAGCAGCTTGGTGTAGTGATGCACACCTGTAGTCCCAGCACTTGAGAGGCTGAGACAGGAAGATCAAGAGTTCAAAGCTAACCTGAGCTATGTAGACCCTGTATCCAGGGGAAAAAAAGAATGATAATGAAAATACTTTTTGCCTTTAAAGTCTGTCAACTGTTTACAAATGTAACAGAACTTTTCTACAAGGTGCAAGTAAAAATTTATAGGAATTGGTTATATAATGAAATAATTTCAAGACTTCCCACGACATTCAATTATGGAAATAACTTTGCAGATTTCCACATAAGAAATAGACATACATTTTATAATTTAGTAAAGAAGGATCGCTTTGGATTATGTTGTCACTCACTCAGCTGAGCCAATTGCTCCATCTGGAACTAAAGAGAAAATCACCTTTGAGCAGCCTGAAAGTACTGTTTGTTAAAATTGTTCAGTACTGAAATAGCTTTGGGGATTTGGACAGCTGAATGTGAGAGCAGAAATTCAAAATATATATAGAATTGCCTTTGATCAGTGATGGGTTATCGTGTAAACAGTGATTTAGATGATCATGTTTATCTCACTTCCTGTATGCTCTTGCTCTGTAATAAGGTAGTTAGAGCACAAATTACTGGGGGCTGAATATACTTTTTTTTTTTCCCCATTACTGGGGACTGAATATACTTTTTTTTTTTTTTAAGAATGTGGGTTTCAAGTGGAAGACTAGCTAGAGCTGACGGTGGGACATTGCTCCACAAGAAATAAGATGAGTGTGTGTGTGGAGCTATCAGGGCTGTGATGAGAAAGGGAAGTGGGGCCTAACAGCAGCACCCAACCACTGCAGGAACCAGACTTCTGATGAGTGGGCCTAGGGAACTGAGCGCCCTAGAACGGATTACTTTTTGAATTCTTTGCCCATGTAAGTTATAAACAGTATCTGGTTTCTCCACGTTTCAAGACACCACAGCTTCCTGAGGCTTTCAAATGCTCAGCACTTTGGGCTTACAGTAAAATGTAAATCAAAGAACAGGCTTTTCAAGAAGAGAATGGTTTCATTTGGTAAACTGAAATGTCTATCCCAAGATGAAGTTAGATAATTTGAAGATACTAAGGAAAAGGGGGTGTGTGTATGTGTGCGTTTTTTTTTTTTTCTTCAACTAGGCAGTGGTGCCCAGTGCTTAGAAGGTGGAGGCAGGAGGATTTTGAATTTGAAGCCAGTCTGAACTACACAGTGAGTCGATCCCCATCTTAGAAAACAATTAAAAAGTCTCTTCAAGTGTATTCTTTGAACAGAGTGAAACAAATTGGAAAGTTGGCTCATATTTGGAAGTGCTGTTATTCCTGTCCTTCATTCTGGGAAACCATTAAATTACGTGAAGCATTTACATGGTATTTGACACTCAAATGTTAAATTTTAATCATTTTCTTTTTTAAATATGGCATCACTTTTAAAATAGAAATGGTTGAAAATATTTTTGATCATTTTATAATTTGACTTTGTTGATCTGATTTAAAAGCATCTTGGGATGAGAATAAATGAAACATTTTACTGTTACCTGTAGCACGAATCTTACCAATGGCAGAGGGTCTGAGGATCGTAGGGAGAGGGCTTGCTTCACATGCATGAGGCCCTGGGTTCATCCCCAAATCCCTGTGCTGGGAAGCCAGGCATTGTGGCCGAGGCAAGTCAAACTCCAATCCAGACTAGACAACATAGTAAGACTTCACTTCAAAAACAAAAATTTGCCAATTGGTGGTGGCGTACACCTTTAATTCAGTATACACCTTTAATTCAGAGGCAGAGGCAGGCAATTCTCTCTGAGTTTGAGGCCAGCCTGGTCTACAAGTGAGTTCCAGGACAGCCAAGGCTACACAAAGAAACCCTGTTTCGAAGAAAACACACACACACACACACACACACAAATGTACAGGTGTGGTAGCACACATCTTTATTCCCAGCACTCAGAAGGCAGAAGTGGGCAGATCTCTGTGAGTTCAAGGCCAACCTGGTCTACATAGCAAATTCCAGGCCAGTCAGAGCTATATCACAGATCCTTTCTCTAAAACAAAATGAAAAACAAAACCCCAAGAACTCTAGTGATGAATTTGGATAAGCACACATCTCATGCTGTAAGTGATGGTGAATGTCTATGCTCACTTAGACATGAGAGCGCTGGGAGAGGTGCCTTGTGTTAAGATCCAAAAGAGGTTGGAAAGTGAGTGTGGCAGAAGAGAGTTTAGGGTGCTGATGTCTAACCATGAGTCACAGGTCTGGATGCTAAGTATATTATATCTCTAGTGAAGAGCAGGTGCTGGCCAGAAACGCTCCCAGCTTGAGCCTGTACCCCGGTAGAGTCTGTGAAAATGCTCTGCTCTTTTCTTCAAAGGGCTTGGCTTTATGGAAGATCCAAAGAGAAAGCTTTACAGTTAGATCCCAAATCTGGGCGTGGTGGTAAGCCCAGCACCTGCTCAGGAGACAATTTCAGTTTGAGGTTAGCTTTGGGCTTTATAATAAGACCTTGACTCAAAAAAAAAATTAAATTTTATAAAATCTCAGCTTGACATCTAATGAAAATACACATGCTGTATCTCTTGAGCCTGAATGTGCTCACCTAGATGGTGCTACGTAGGACAAGGACACAGACGTTCAGAAGTGCTAGCCAGTAAATCCCATGGGGGGGGGGTGTTTATGCTAGGAAGTTCATGCCCACTTCAACTAGGGCCTTTCCTGTAAAGAAACAGGAGACAGGACTTGAGGCTAGGTTAGGTGGTAATTTGGTCTACCGGAGAGCACTGGGCAGTACTGGTTGACAGTTTTAGTTGATACACCTGGGAGCTGATTATATGCTAATAGCATCGATTGAGGAGATGCCAAGAATGTGCTGGGGTGCAGAAACTGAGTAGATCACCACCATAAAATGGGGAACGGTTAGGAACGGATCTTTGGAAGGGCTTGGTATGTATCTCAGTGGTATGTGCAATCTTAGTAGGCTCTGGGATCTGGTCTCCATCAGGGAAGGGGAGTGGAGGAGGCTGGGTGTGGTGGTGCACACCTGGAATTCCAGCATTCAGTAAACAGATGTTCTGGGTCATGCTGTCTCAAAAGTGGGGAGGGACAAGAGTGATTAGAGTTGGGGCAATTTTTACTGTGAAACTTAGGAGTAACTGGTTGGGGGCTGGGTAGGGAGACAGCTCAGTGGGTAGAGGCCAAGCCTGAGGACCTGAGTTTAGATGCCACTATAAAAGCTGGGAATGGTAGTATGAACAGGAATCCCAGCACCGAAGGGGTGAAAGCAGGTCGATCCCAGACTCTCTGGCAGAAATGGCAAGCAGGGTCGGTGAGAGAATACAGTGCAGTGGAGGAAGATGCCTGGCATAGACTTCTAGACCCTATAGACTGCACAGACATGCTTATACCACATACTCATGCACACACAAGAAAAAAACAGGCTTCCATACACATGCACAGGTAGATTCCCGTATGCTTATACCATACACACAGTGCACACACAAGGGGGAAAAAAAAACCACTCCTTGGGCCTACCCAATTAAATGTTTTGTTTTAGAGACCAGGTGTCCACTATTATAGCTCTGGCTGTCCTAGGCCAGGCTGGCCTCCAACTCAGAGATCTACCTGCCTCTGCCTCTGCCTCCTGAGTGCTAGGATCAAAGGCCTGTGCCAGTGTCCTACCTGTCTATATAAATGGGTATTTTAAAATCTATTTGGAAATAAACCTCATTTAAAGATTTGCTCATATTACTTTTTAAATTATGCGTATGTGTGTATGGAGTATATGCATCTGTGTTTGAGTGCCAGTGGAGACCTGAGGCGTCAGATGCCCTGGAACTGAGGTTACAGGCAGTTGTGAGCCAACCCAGGTGGGTGCTGGGAATTGAACTTGGGTCCTCTGCAAGAGCTCTAAACCATCTCCCCAGCCCTAAACCTTATTTATGTTTGTTTCATATCTAGTCTTTTAAAAATTAGACAAAGTACAATTGCTTAATGTCTCTTATTCCAAGGTTCTTCCTTTAAAAACAAAAAACAAAACAAAAAAAAACCTCCCTTGAATTGTTTGAGGGACAGCTGTAGCATGCAGCCGTGACAAAGGGACTGAGTCTCAACCATGGCTGCACGCCAGCAGGAGTTTCTGCTTCAGGCTGGAGAGGGAAGGAGCAGCGCACTGTGTTAGAAATGGTTTGTATCTGACTCAAACTCTACCCATTGATTAGAAGATGTAATTTCGGAGCTGCATAAACCTGAAGAACTGCCCTGACAGAGCATGTATCAATGACTGTACGTCCTGAAGAGTGGGCTGCTTGATGGAGACTTCCACTCTGCTGGTGTTACCTCATCTAACTCTGCAGACAGGCTAAAGGCAGGCTAACAGGAATCCTATCTTACAGGATGAACACAGCGTGTCAAGAAACTTTGAGTAAGCAGGGCGGTGGTGGCACAGTTGGATCTCTGTGAGTTCCAGGCCAGCCAGAGCTGTTACACAGAGAAACCTTGTCTCAAAAAACAGACAAACAAAAAACTGAGCAGAGAATCACCAGAAATGGCGCTAGGCTGCAGACGTGCTTGGCTTTAGCCCTCCATTGCTTCCCACAGCACTCAGGATCTAGTCCAGCACCAACCTTCAGCAAGACGTGGCAGAAAGAACAGAAGCCCCAAGTGTCAATCAGCTCTGCTCCTGGCTCTGGAACCTTTAAGTCATGTGATTCCTAGGAAGCTGCTGCATCTGTTTTTGTTTTGTTTCATAATCAACATTTTATTTATTTAAAAATATTTATTATGATGGTGATGTGCGTGCGTGTGTGTGTGTGTGTGTGTGTGTGTGTGTGTGTGTGTGTGTGTGTGTACACCATAGTGCCTGGGTGAGGTTCAGACGGCAGCCTTGTGGACTTGGTTCTTTCCTTCCCTGTTGGGTTCTGGGGATGGAATGCAGGTTGCAGGGCTTTGCAGCAAATGCCTTTACCCTCTGAGCCATCTTGCCGCTGCTTGCCTGGTTTGTTTTGGTTTGGTTTTTGGTTTTTTTGTTTGGTTGGTTGGTTGGTTTTTTCAAGATAGGGTTTCTCTGTGTAGTTTTGGTCCCTGTCCTGGATCTTGCTCTGTAGACCAGGCTGGCCTTGAACTCACAGAGATCCGCCTGCCTCTGCCTCCCAAGTGCCGGGATTAAAGGCGGGCTTGCCTGTTTTTTGGTGACCACCTGCATAAATAGGAAATGGATACAAACATATTCGCCTGCTTGGTTTTCAGGACTTCTGTGACCAGAAGAGCAGAGGACAATGTGACAGGTTAGGTTTAGCGCCCAAGGAATGCTAACTGCCCATGTTGCATTAAGGCTAGCAGAACTGGGCTGACTGAATGCTTGGGAGTGAAGCTTCTATTTTTAATTTACTCCTTTTTATAGGCTCCATCTCTGCCCCACTGATGGTTCTTTTGTTCTGATGCTGCAGTATTCTGCCTTTTGCAATTTTCAATGTGCATACTTTACAGTGCTAATGGTTGGAATTTGCAAGCTGGAAAACACGTTTGTTGCAGACAAAAAGAAGTCATAGTATCAAACAATAGATTTAAACTGAGCAGGTTGACTCACACCCATAATCCCAGCATTTTTGAAGCAGGATTGCCCAAAGTTCAAGGCTATTCTGGACTACATTAGTGTCAGACTATGGGGCTACAGTGTGAGAGACCCTGTCTCAAAAAGGAAAAAATAAATTTTCCTCCATCTTTATAATGTTGAAGTCATTTTTATAGTTTCTATCGGAAAGATGCATGTAAGGAAACTTAGCATAAATGTTATCGTCTTCCTCATTTTGTTTCCCCCAAACATGACAGGCTATAGAAACACTCGATGCTTATATTCCTGTTACAAAGCTTTATTCTTGTTTAATGTGTTTTAATAAGTGGATGAAAGGTATACAGCTTTCTGACACATAGAAGTGTAATCATGATATCCTGGCACTCTGAAGACAACGGCAGGTAGATCTTTATGAGTTTGAGGCTAGCCTGGTCTACACAGGAAGTTCAAGACAGTCAGGGCTGCATAGTGAGACTCTGTCTTTAAAAAGGAAAAAGAAAAGTGGTTTTATGTGTCTTCGGAATGAAAGGAAAAGTAGAACGTGACCAGGGCTGGAGCTCAGCTTAGTGGTAGACTACCTGCCTCGAACTTGCGATATAACCCCTAGCAGACCTGAAACACACTTCACTATATAGCTGGGCCAAACTTTCCATGAGCGTCCTTTGAATGCTGGGATTATAGGCACGTACTACCATGTGGCTGGTGGGATTTGACCTTGGTATCCTTAAGTACATAAATCTCAAGCATGTGGAATTATTGAGTGTGGACACTTCTACCTGAAAGCCTCTATTTGTTATTGTTATTAAGATATAAGTCATAATTTTTATTTTAAGGAATTAATACTTTTTAGCAAATTTGTATAGGATACCTGTATAAGAGTAATATCATAGTTTTATGTACCACATTTGCTCCATTGTGGAGACCTCACTTTATTTTTGTTTTATTTTGTTCTTTGGGTTTCTTTTGTTTTGTTTTGTTTCAAGACAGGGTTTCTCTGTGTATCCCTGGCTGTCCTGGAACTCACTCTGTAGGGCCAGGCCAGCCTTGAACTCAGAGATCCACCTGCCTCTTGGCTCCCAAGTGCTGGGATTAAAGGCGTGCGCCACCACCATCCAGCAAAGATTTATTTACTTTTATGTGCAATGTTGTTTTGCTGCATGTATGTCTGTGTGAAGATGCCAGATCCCCTGGAACTGGAATTATAGATGGTTGTGAGCCGCCATGTGGGTGCTGGGAATCGAACTCAGGTGCTCTGAGCCATCTCTCCAGCCCCCAGAACACAAGCTTTAAAAGGGTAGGTAGGGCCCTATCTGATGTCTCAGGCCTGTAATTGCAAGTTCAAGGCTAGCTGAGGCAACTTAATGAGACCCTGTTTTAAAATAAAAAATAAGCCGGGCGGTGGTGGCGCACGCCTTTAATCCCAGCACTCAGGAGGCAGAGGCAGGTGGATCTCTGTGAGTTCGAGGCCAGCCTGATCTACAAAGCGAGTTCCAGGAAAGGCACAAAGCTACACAGAGAAACCCTGTCTCGAAAAACCAAAAAAAAAAAAAAAAACTTAAAAAAAAAACTTAAAAAAAAATAAAAAATAAAAAGAGGGCTGGGGGTGCAGCTCGGTGCTCCAGCACTTGCCCAACAGGAATAAAGCCCTAAATTCAGCTCCCAGTACCAGAAAATCAGACCTGAGGGTCAGTATTCCTTCTTTAACTGAAGATTGACAGTGAGTGAATGAGTGCTCACAGTAAGCCATGTGTGTTTGCTTGTGTTAAGGCAGGGTCTCATTATCGAGCCCAGGCTGGTCTCAGACTCCAGCTCCTGCCCCTCGGTGCTGGAGTTACAGGCATGTACCACCCGACATGCTGCAGATGCTCTGTGTTGCTGAATACACCCCGATATCAGCCCACAGTGCTGTAGAATTAAACTAACAGTCGTAAGAGAGGTTGCAAGAAAGGTCCCATTTTATCCCACCGTCTCTGTAGGCCAATATTTCCTTTATACCGACGGCTATGTAAAGGCAGTGAAAGGCCTGACGTTGCGGTTTAACGGTTCACACAAAAATAACTCTGCTTCTTCTGTCCCTGGGCAGCCTCCATCGAATGTCCTTATCCTCTCTGTCCCTTTTAGTTCAGATTCCACGGTGGCCCCTGGATAGCTGGAGCATCAACAGTCACACTTGGCCCACAGTAGATCCAGTGTAGTAAAGGTTGTCATGGGCTGCTGGTCTTGCTCAAGGATGTTTGGTTTGGTGTGCCCATCCTCTTGGATTCCTTGAATAAGAGTTCGCTGGGATTCCTGACATGGTTTATTTCTTTCTAGTAAATTTATCTGCTGTGCTGGGTATAAATTTTGATTTTTTTTTTTTTTTAGGAATAGAAAAATACAAAACATCACCGGGCGGTGGTGGTGCACGCCTTTAATTCCAGCACTCGGGAGACAGAGCCAGGCAGATATCTGTGAGTTTGAGGCCAGCCTGGTCTACAGAGTGAGTTCCAGGAGAGGTTCTAAAGCTACACAGAGAAACCCTGTCTCTAAAAAAACAAAAAAAGAAAGAAAAAGAAAAGTACAAAACATCAACAAACAGAACAGATGTGTACTGAGGTGATTGTGTGTGCTGGGGAGGGACAGACAGACCTTTTTTTTTTTTTTTTTTTTTTTTTTTAAATGTGACATGATCTCTTTGGCTGTCCTGGAACTCACCATGTAGACCATGCTGGCCTCACACTCACAGAAATCCACCTGCCTCTGCCCCCTCAATGCTGGGATCGCGCAGCACCACGTTCTGCCAAGGACAGACATTTTAAATGTGGTGGCACTCGTCTGATTCCCTCAGCAAATGGTACCCGATTGTCTGAGGTCCTGGTGAACAAAATGGGTGATGCTCTGCTCCCAGAGTTGACAGCAGGTGACTTTAAATCCGTTTCTTTTCTTTCCTTCCCCCCCCCCTTTTTTTTCTGGGGGTGGGGAGGTGGGGTCAAGACAGGGCCTCCCTGTGTAGCCCTGGCTCTTTTGGAGATCACGCTAGCCTCAAATTCAGAGATCCGCCTGCCTTTGTCTCCCAAGTACTGGAATTAAAGACATGTGCCACCACACCCTGCTATTAACTTATTTATTTAGTGGGGGTGGGGGATGCACATAGAGCACGTGTGGAGATGAGAAGACAGTTTGCAGGCTTTGACTCTCTTCTGCTATGGGCGTGCTGAGGATTGAACTCGGGTCATCAGGCTTAGCTGCATTCGCCATTATTTGCTGGACCATTTTAGCAGCGCTCAGCAGCATCTTTCACCTGTAAGATCAGCCAAAGTAGATCCTGTAGATGCACCACAGCTAAAGAACCCGCCTGGGTGGCAAAGTCCTGCAGGAATTCAGGTCGTGCAGAGCACTGTGATAGTTAAACCTGGACTGAACCAGTCACAGTAGAGAGGTCCAGGGAGAGCTCGCCGCAGGCGCTGCTGAAGAGGAAGGCCCTGCAAAGTAAACTCTTTTCCTGAGAATCCAGCTCTAATCATAAAAACAATAACAAAAATCTTTTATAGTGGCTAGGTTAAGGCAAAATAAAAGTATAATAGCCTCGACTGCATTTCTACCTGTAAGACTTCATAGGACTCTGCAGAGACACTTGAGACCCTACAGGAATCTCCAGGACCACTGGGCAGTGACTTTCAGATGGGGCTGGGGAAGAAACCTGCTGCTGCTCACATGTTCATTTTTGTTGTTGGTTTTCATTGTTTGGGGTTGGAGTAAGGGCTCTTCTCTCTGTCTCTCTCACTCTTCCTTTCTTCCTTTCTTTCTTTCTTTGACAGAGTCTCACACTGTAGCCCAGGCCAGCCTGAAATTTGCAGCAATCCTCCTGCCTCAGCTTTTTTGAGTGCTGCTAAAGGCATACATCACCATTACTGACTACTTAGCATTGTAATCTTAAATATCTATTTTAAGAAAGAGGTCTTTCCTTAAATTTGACAGGAGTTTGCTCTTTGAACTGTCAGGGACTTAACTGTGGAATGGGAGATCTTGGATCACTCATCCATGATTAATGTGTCAATTACTTAGAGAGCCTTTCATCAAATCTTATTTAAAAACACAATTCTGAGGGGCTGGGGATGGAGCCCAGGCAGAGGTTGACTGCCTACCTCAGCACCTCAACCAACAACAAAGTAAAGACAAATAAATAATCCAGAGCCAACTAAGGGGGCTCCCAGCTGTACCCCCAGCAGATGGAGAGAATGAGGCAGGAGAATTGCTGTAACTTTGACGTTTGCCTGGGCTGCATAGTTCTAGGCTAGGCTGGACTACAGAATGAAATCCAGACTCAAAACAACGAAACATCCCATCCTGGACCACATGGAGCAGAGTGGCGGTTGGGGATAGTTTCACCTTCCCGAAGCCAGCACTACCTTATTATGAGCACTGTCCTTGGCCTGACCGTTCATTCAATCACTCATTCGTCCATTTTCTTTCTTTCTTTTTGTGTTTGGTTTTTCGAGACAGGGCTTCTCTGTGTAGCCCTGACTGTCTGTCCCGGAACTCACTCTGTAGCCCAGGCTGGCCTGGAACTCACAGAGATCCGCCTGCCTCTGCCTCCCAAGTGCTGGGATTAGAGGCGTGCACCACCACCGCCCAACTTCATTCATTCATTTTCAAAATTCTGAATTTCTTCTAGGTAGCAGCAGGTCTGTATCAGGTGTTGGGGTCAGAGAGGAAACAGGGGCAGTCTAGGTGCTTGCCCTCCTGGAAAGGACCTTCCGGTGAGAGTGGCCAGACAGAAGGGAACAGACAGGGTCACCCAATAGTGATAAGTGCTACAAAGGAAGGTCAGGGAAGGAGCCAAAGAACGGGGGTGGGTGGTGGGTGGGTGGACTCTGGGTTCCTGCTCTGTGTGTGTGTGTGGGGGGGGAGTCTCTTGGCCTGTGTCTCACTTCCTACTCCCCCCTAGCAGCAGCCTCTGTGCCCGGTTGGTACACATAATTGGAACAGCCAATCAGGAGATAGAGATGAATTCAGAATGGTGTGTGTGTGTGCATTCAAAACTTAAAGAAGAAATTTCTGAAACTCTAACATGATTGACTCTTCAGACGTGATCTTTTAGGGTGAGCCCAAAGGGCTATATTCATATCTTAGCTACATCCTAAATGTGGAGCGCTTAGCTAGACTTTGACATCCATTATCTAAATGCAATACGTGGTAAACATATCCACTTCTCTGATTTAGGGTAAGCTTGCATGGCTTTTTAATTTCACCCGAGAACTGTGCTGTCATTTTGGTGAATGCTGTTACTTTATTTGTGTATCATTCATTCATTCATAGTGCCTTTCTGGGCTCGGAACACTACCAAAGATCAGCAGCAGCCTCTGCTCAGGCCCAGAGCGCCTCTCTCTTCCCTCCTGCCTCAGTCCTAACACACTGCTAATACCGCTTCAGCCACCAGTTCTGGAAGACACCGTTTAGGCGACGGACATAGATCTGCTTTATGTCCTGCTGTTCTTAATTTAAACATTATTGTTGTCGGTGGCTTTTTATTCTTTGGGATGTGGGTAATTTAACTTTTATTAAGGTAATTTTAGTATGTTAGGTCCCCAGCTCTCTGGCCACTTGACTGCCTCGCTTTGTTTAGGAGTCTGACTCCTGACTGATGAGCAGTTGTGACGGAGCGGGAGTGAGGACCCGACTCTACCACTAGGAGATAAATCATTTCCACATTCTTGCTTAAGTGGCCATTTTCGTGCAGAGCAGCACATTTTCTGCTGAACGCCAACTTGACTGTCTCCTTGACCCAAGGTCTCCACAATTTTTACGCAACATGGGTATGGTGGCTTGGAAAAAGCTTGATAGGTATTTTTTTTTTATCTTGTAAAATTAATTTTTTTCCTCTTCAAATAATTATTGACAAACATTAATTTGAAGCAGTATAACTCATATATATTGGTAATGACAGTAGTAGAGCTGCTTCTTTTTCATTTCTTACTATTTACTGACATGTGGGAGTGATCAAGGAGTTGGCTAGGGATTAACTCATCCATGGCTGTGCTGGCCTACACACCTGAATTCTTTTTTTTAAATTATTTATTGTTATTGTGTGTTTGTGTGTGAGCACCTGTGCAGACTGTGACATGCATGTGAAAGTCCCATGAGCACCTCATGCACATGGTGATATGCAAATGGGAGTCAGAGGACAACTTTGTGGGACTCAGTCTCTTTTCCTGCCATCAGACTCTGGGTTTCCACTCGTATAGCAAGCACTGTAGCTGCTGGGCCATCTCCTTGGCCCACCTCTCAGCTCATGTCAACGTTTTGGTCCCAGACAGTGAAGCAAATCTGCAGTAGACGTTAATTCTTCCCTCTGTGTATGCTTATAAACACACAAAGACCCAGTGTCTGTGGAGGCAGAACCAAAAGCTAAGGTCAAATCCAGCAACTGCAACCTCTTCATCTTCATCCTCCTGTGGAGAGTGCAGCCCTGGACCCAGGGTCTACAGTGTGTGTGTGTGTGTGTGTGTGTGCCGTCCAGGGGAACAGGAGTAGGTGCAGGAAGTGCAGTGTGCCCTACATTTTTTGTGTTTGTTTTTTAAGTAGGTCTTCCTTGGAAATAACAGAAGCTTAGGGCCAGATTCCTAAGGCTGGTTTCCTCAGGGAGGGACTGAGCCAGGGGCTTCTGGGGAAAGAGCCAGAGCTCCTACCTGCCCACTGCATGCTGGGAAATCAAGATGGTAGAAGAGAAGCTGACTGCTTACTCTGCTGGCTGGCAAAGCTTAGGCAAGGTCCCCATGCTCATTTGTTAAACACTTTAAATAGAGGGGAATATGAAGCATTGTATATAGACCTCTCTTGCTCTCTTGCTCTCTCTATCTCACTCTACCTCTCTGGTTTGTTTTTGAGACACGGTGTTTATATGTAACCCAGACTCTCGAGCCACGGCCTTCCAAGCACTATGATTACTGTGTGCCTAGCTTTTGGGATTACTACCGTCCTAGTTCCTTCTTCTTTTAAAAAATATTAAAATGGTAGATTGACATTTAAAAAAGCTATAGAAGAATAGGAAACACTCACACTCCTGCTGTTCCATACAGATATGTTTGAACTTGATTGCAGTTGTAAAATGCAGATGACTATATAATTTGTAGTCTGCATCTAACATTGTCCTTGGTGTTTTTCTATATGGTAACAGTTTCCTAATTAATTTGTAATGACTGTGTAATATTTCACTAGGAAGATGACCATAATTTCCATTTTCCTTATTATTGAGTATGCAGATTGGCTCAGATTTTTATATCAAGCATCTTTGCATCATATTTTGGGTTTCAGTAAGGTCACAGGGAGTAGACATCTTTAGGACTCCTGATACACATTACAAATTGTTTTGCAAATGGTTTGGCCTCATTTTCTTTTGTACAACTTGAAAGGTGAGTCATCAACTGTGAGCCAACGCTAACGTTTTGACGGGTAGTTGCTATTCCCATATTAGGCAGGAAGACGTTCTGTGCACATCTGATTTTCTCTGATTTTCTCCTGTTATCTAGAGCCAGCTCATTGAGAAAAGTGTCCTGGTCCTGAGACACTCCAGACAACAGAGCCATCACTCCAGCACAGTTTGGACCAATCCCAAGTGTGTAATCGGTTCCCAGAGTTGTTCATATTTCTTTTGGCAAAGATATCTATTACATGGTCAGATGCAGCTGCGTAGTTAAAGTCACAGGGTGAGCTGATCAAGGTGCCTATTTTAGCATTAGGCTGGCAGTCTGTGGTCAGGTGTCTGGGTATTTTGAGAGGAGTAAATTTGAAATGTAATTTGCAATTCATAAGTGAATGGTGTCATGAGAGACATATGTAGGTCTTCTATGGAGATTCATTCTGTTTCTGTTTCTTTGTCTGTCTGTCTGTCAGTCTCTCTCTCTCTCTCTCTCTCTCTCTCTCACACACACACACACAGCTCATTATTGAAGGACAATCACTGGGTGTGGGTGAGGCTGCATTGTCTGCAGGGGACTCAGGGGTTCCCGATCTTTGCCTAACATGTCACACTGTGTGTACTGTGCAGCAAACTGCTTCACCTGTCACCTGTAGCTGAAGTAAAGAAACAGAGTCCTCAGGGCTCTCCTTTTCTATCCGGTGGCTACAATTGCACATTGTTTGTTTGTTTATTTTTGTAGCCCAAGATGTAATTTCTCCCCCATCGGTGCTTCTGTGAGTTAGCAACGGAAAACACCAGGATTTAAAACAAACGGATGTGTGTGTTTTGACATTTGCTACAGATGTTTTCATGGTGAACTAATGACAAATTATTTTTACTCCCCGTGGCTTGAACTGACTGCTCCTCATTAACATGTAAAGTATAAGAGAGGGAAGGTAGCCTTTACTTCGTCTAGCAGGTTAGGAGGAAGTGAATTCTTTCTGTTGACCTGGCTTTAAGCTTACTGAGCACACTTTATTTGCTGACTGTAAAAATTTTAGACTAGATAATCGCACTCACAGAGGCATAATTCCCAAACATCAGCCTGGCAGTATTGAGCGTGGCATTTTGAAAATCTAATGGCAACGTCGTAAGAAGGGCCTGGGACACTTAGATGAAGAAGAAACGATGAATGGTGAAGCTGTGTGGTCACTTAGGGCTATCTTTGTCGCTGCCCTCCGAGAAGTTTCCTATTGGCTGGGCAGACCTCACCATGAGAGGCCAGGTGAAGGGCACACCAGTTAAACTTGAGTAATTGATTTCACCTGTCTGTTTACACCAGTGGGAAGGATGCAGCCGTGCTGACAGGAAGTAAGAGAGCTGAGGTAGGGCTGCCCTTGTGCAAGGGAGGGCACTGTCTTTAGGGAACTGTCACCCTCTTCCCAGGGAGCAGCTGCAGACACAGGCTGGGTCCCAGGCCCAACTGGAGACTTGTCGGAAGTCATTACACCAGGAAGCCGTCCTTACACTCATTAATTGCACCACGCTTACTGTTCTTGAATGCCTGCTCTGTGCTGTATCTTGGGTATTAGTATTTTTGTAAACTCTACCCTTGTCCGGCAGACAGAGGATAGGCAAACAAAGATACAATGTATCAGAGGGGGATAAAGTGCTGTAAAGAACAGGCAGAGTATGTGGATGGAATGAGGGCAGGAGGGTGCTGCTTCCAGAGTTTTCAGTTTGGGTAGGGTTGGGTCAGCCTGAAGGAAGTAAGAGAGCCCTGATCAGTCCATATCAACAATGGGCAGAGAGTGTTCCCAAGAGAGAGAACAGCCTGAGCAAAGGCCCAAGGCAACAGAAAGAAGGATGTGCTCCACTAAGTAGGGCAGCGTCGCTAAATGGGAGTGAACATGGAAGAGAGTGGAGTACGTGGGGTACGGCCCGAAGTCAGAGATGGGGGCAGTCTCCAGGTCACATACAACCTTGAAGATAAGGATGAGAAGTGCCACTCATTCATGAATGCATCCAGCACTGTTCGGAACGAGCTTAGGGCCGCCTGCGTGCTAGGCAAGCGCTCTCGCACATCCCCAGCCCCGGCTTTGAGTTTTGATAAGATGGGAAGCTGTAGAGAAAAGCATGTCTTGCTCTTCTGTCGTTTGTACAGTGTAATGAAGGCTTAGGCAAGAGCATGTAGGGTAGATGGGAGTTAACCACACGGAGCTGTGCTTGGTAGTATGGTAACCTGGAAGCGGGTGGTTAAATGTCAGTCAGTTGAAAGGCAAAGAATCGGGGCTGGGTGTGTTGCTCAGTTGGTGGAAGACTCGTACAGTGTAACCAAAGCCCTGGGTTTGACCCTTAGGACCTCCTAAAACTGAGTGTGGTGGTATATACCTGTGATCCCAGTGCTGGGGAGGATGAGAAGCCCCAGGTCACAGAGGGTGGCAGATTTCTGGGAGTTTGAGGCCAGCCAGGGATATGGAGCGAGACCATGTCTAAATACAAAACAAAGCGAAGGGGGGGGGGGTCATCTTTGGCTACAGACAGAATTGGAGGCTTGCCTGGGATTCAGGAGACTGTCTCCACACACAAGGGCAAACATGCCCTTCCTTAGTCACATCAGCATGCTTCCAGCGCTCCGCTGCTGGATGGGGAGATGGACACAAGGCATTTTCCGCCATGACAGAAAATTCTCCTCCGACAGTACTGCTAGGGTCTGGGGGACTTAGAGAGACCCAGCCTCTCCTCTGAGTAAGTGGAAAGCCATGTGAGGCTTTTGAGCAGAGGAGAAGCCTGCTGTGAGATGCGATCACAGAAGGTCAGTGCCAAGGGTAGCCTGGAAGGGCGCTGTTCAAAGCAGAGATCAGCATCTAGAGGTGACTGTACGTACCTCTTGTGCTAAGGGGAAATCGCTAGGTTTGGGATATATTTTGAAGGCAGAACCAGGAGAATTTCTCATGACATTAATATGCTGTGTGATAGAAAGGTGATAATGTGTTGTGTGGGTGACAGTGAAGGAGGGGGGCAGAACCCAGAAGGAAGAGTTGACCTCAGAGGAGAGGCCTGGAGGGAAGGTCGTTGGGCAATGGAGGAGGTCTAGAGCTCTAATCATCAGGAGCTAAAGGAGAAACGCGTGTCTTAGAAATTTGGCGATGGGGGAGAAGCTTTGAAATTGCCACTGCAAAGAGTTAAAAAACAGTGGGCGGTGGTGGCACAGGCCTTTAATCCCAGCACTCAGGAGGCAGAGGCAGGCGAATCTCTGTGAGTTCGAGGCCAGCCTGGTCTACAAAGCAAGTTCCAGGATAGCCAGAGCTATTACACAGAGAAACCCTGTTTCGGGGGGTCGGGGGAGAAAATTAAAGAGAAACACAACACGGTGGTTGGTGTCATGAACAGGCGACCATGAGCCTTTTCACCATGTTCAGCAGAGCCTGACCGATGGTAAGCAAGGAGAGAAGAGGTGACTGGGCTGCTCCAGGGCTGGAGTTGCTGTCTAGATGGAGTTGTGGAAAATACAAAGTCAGGAGTTTAAGGAATTGGCATAGGGTACCACAGTAACAGACCACCATGGAGTCTAAACGTAGGAAAGTGAGAGGAAGCAGAAGTCAGTTGGAAAAAAAGATCTACAGGCTGGTGTCTCTAACATGTCTAGAACGTTCCAAGATGTTCATTGCACAAGTCAGAAGGAGAGAACAATTCAGCGGTCAGTGCCATCCATCGGTGATGACCAGGGAGCTCTTTGACTACATCTTCATTATAGGCTGGCTTGCCAACTTGACACGGGCTAGCCTCATCAGAGAGGAGGGAACCTCAATCGAGAGAATGCCTCTATAAGATCAGGCTGTAGGCAAGCAAGCCTGTAGAGCATTTTCTTAATGAGTGATTGATGGGGGAGGGCCTAGCCCACTGTGGGTGGTGCCGTCCCTGGGCTGGTGGTCCGGGGTTCTATAAGAAAGCAGGCTGAGCAAGCCATGGGGAGCAAGCCAGTAAACACCACTCCTCCCTGACCTCTGCACCAGCTCCTGCCTCCAGGTTCCTACCCTGCCTGAGTTCCCGTCCTGACTTCCTTCAGTGATGGACTACAATGTGGAAGTGTAAGCCAAATAAACCCTTCCCTCCACAAGCTGTTTTTGGTCATGGTATTTCATCACAGCAACAGTAACCCTAACTAGGACACTAAGGCTTAGAATTCCCTGTGATAGGTTCTCACCACAAAGCCTGTGAGCAAGTCTACTAACCAAGAACCAAGAATTTAGGATTGGGAGCCCTAGGGGCTGTCTCAGTTCCCAGGCCCGGCACAGCACAACTGTGTACCTAAGAACTTGAGGACACAAAGTTGCAGCCCCTGGAATCTCTGGTCTGTCTCTACGACCTTGTCGTCACAGACTGTTCTCCCAAACGCTGACCTTCTACGTGAACCGGAGGATTAGTTATGCAGACTTTTATCTGCCGGTGCCTCTTGGAATTTCAGTCACTTAGAAAGCCACCTTCTGGGGTATGTCCTGGAATCTGACTGCACAGTCATAGAGTGGGTAAGACAGGACCTCCCTACTAGCCCAAAGGTGGCTGGGGAACTGGCCCTATACACACCTTTCTCTTGATTGGTGAGCAGCTCATGTGCGAACTTGATCAGCAGAAATGACAGCCGTAGCTCTGCTCAGAATCAGGTGCTGGGAGACCTGTGGATTCCTGTGAACATCTGAACACTCTAAAGGTACTTATCCAGGAGAGAGATCTGCCCTCACCCCCATCACTCTACCCTCTCTGAAGCACAGAGAGAAGGAAGAACAACCTGAGGTAAATTTTTAACAAGATGGCCCCGCTTGAGCTTGGTGAGGTTTGGCGGATGAAGTGAGAGGTTGGTCGTGTTTTAGCAAAAATAGCCACCACACTGTTTTCCAATTTCTCTCCGGAGAATTCTAGGGTGGTTAGATTGATCCAGCTGTCATACCTGCTGTTTGAACTGGTTGAGCCTCTTGAGGGATGGAAAACAAAAAGAAGGTGTTGAAATGCAGACAGACAGCTCTGGGTTTCGGTGGGCCAGGCTGTACAATAAAGCCAGGGCTGGCGTCAGTCAGTGTTCCCACCATCCACACCAGGACCCTAGAAAAATCTCACAAGATGGATTTCTTTGCATGGATCCCGGGCCGAAGGTAGGTAAGAAAAACAAAAACAAAATAAAAACAAAGAATCTCATACTTGGGAGCTTACTCAGTGCCAGCTGAATAGGGAATTGTTTCTTGTGTTCGTCCCCTCCCCCCCCCATTCTTTCTGCCTGAATAGATAATCCTTACAAAACGGCCATTCATTCATAGTGAAAATTTCAAGAATTACGTGATACCGACCTTGGCACGAGTCGTGGATGGGATGAAGATGGGCTTCTGTCTGTGGTGGCTGACTGTGTTTTGGTGCTTTCTCAGTTTACGAATATCTTAGTACTAGGAAAAGATTCACAGTGTTTTAATTAGCGAATACATTGAAGGTTAAAACCTGTAAATAAATGTATAAAATAAAACATTTTTATAGCTTGCCTTTGGGCACTGACTCAATTTTGTTAGTTTGTTTCTTCAAGGAAAGGCCTTTAGGGGCTAAGGCTCAGGTGGGAAGATCTCTGCTCCTCTAGGGAGGTATGATGGTGCTTGTAACTCCAGTACTCAAAAGTTCAAGGTCATCCTTGGCCACATACTGAGTTTGAGGCCAGTTTGGGGTGCATGAGATGCCATCTAAAAATGAATAGATAGATAAGAAAGTACCTACTGGGATTGGAGATGGAGCTGAGTAGGTAGCATGCCTTTGTAGCATGTTTGAAATCCTGGGTTCGATCCCCATTACTGCAAAAAAACAGTCAGCCAGACACAGTGACACTTGCCGGTAATTACAGTACTCTGGAAGTGGAAGCAGGATGATAGATGGATCAGAAGTTTAAGGCCAGCCAGTGAGTTCCAGGACAGGCAGAGCTATGTAGAAAGACTCTGTCTCAAAACATTAAACAAGCAAACAAATACATGGATCTGATGATAGAGACAGCTTTTTGTCGTATTTCCATGGTACCACATTAGTTGATGTCTAAACTATTACGCTTTTTTGTTGCTGTTTTGAGGTTGAGGCTAGGTAGGTAGCCCAGGCTAGCCTTAAACTCTCAGTGGTGCTCCAGCTTTAGCCTTTCCAGTGTATGTCACCGTGGTTGCCCAGCTAGCAACAAGTTTAATTCCGTAGGGGATAAAATAAGGCATGCAGGCAGCCCTGGAAAAGAATACTGTATCAAGTTTTTATCAGCCTAGCTGATAAACCTTAGCTTCGACTTGGTTTTGCTTCCGGCCATTGTCATTGCCCTGTGTGAGTTGTTTAGCTCTTTTTACATTTTATTTGATTTTATTTGTTTATTTTGAAACAAGGGCTCATGTAGCCCAGGCTGTCCTGAAACTTGCTATATAGCTAAGGGTAGCCTTGAACCCTTGATCCTCCTATCTCCTGAACACTAGGATTACAGGTATGTAGGATTACAGGTATGCGCCGCCTAACCTGGATCTTTTAATTCAAAGAAAAAGTTAGAATAAGAAAATATTGAATAATGAAAGAAATATGAATGTGGGTTTTTTGTTTGGTTGGTTGTTTTGTTGTTGAGACAGTGTTTCACTGTGTTATTCTGACTGTGCTGGAACTCGGTATATAGACCAGGCTGGCCTCTAATTCACAGAGATAAAGGTGTGTGCCACATCCCCGGCTGTAAATGTGTTTAAAGACTACATCAAAGACGTTCTCAGAAACCTTAGCAGGTTTTTTTGTTTTGTTTTAACTAAAGATACCCAATTTTATCAGTAACCTGATTGTTTTGATCTACTTATTTATTTTTTTGTAAGCTTCCATTTAATTTTAGGTGCTTATAAGCTCTTCAATTTGTTAATGGAAAGACACGCCATTTATGCTAATGACTACACAGTAACTTTATTCTGGTAAAATAATCTCTTAAATCCTTATATACACAGTCCTAACTGTTGGCTTTATGAGGTCAGTACCAGCAGGCCAGCCTGTGGCTGTCAGGGGCTCAGGTGTCCGAGATAACACTAACTTGAACAAACACACAAAAAAGCCAATGCTTTAGACTCTCCTCTTTGATTTGAATTTCACAAGTCTGAACTGAAAGCTCTAAAAAAAAAAAATCATTAACCAAGTTACATTAATTATAGAAATTGTTCGGTTGTACCACACAATTTTGCTATGCATTTGCAAAAGGGACAGATGGAGAGCTAGACCTTTAAAGTCAGATACTCTTAACTGCCAACTTGCAGGCCGTTTATTTCTGACTGCTATTTTGAAAGGAAAAGCATCGCAAACTGACATTCAGTCCCCAGGACCTCCAAGAATCACAGCCCTTTAGAAGAGAAGCCCTGTGGGATCAGCCCGAGCTGCCAGAGCCAGAGGCCTTAGGAGCTGGACTCCGGGGCCCAAGGTTCAGCTCCAATATTGACTCTGCCTGAGTCACCCTGACCCAGGCACCCAGGCTCTCGTGTTTCTCTCTAGAGAAGAGCCGAGACTGTTGACTTTTCAGGAGTTGCAGAACACATTATAAAAGAAGAGGAAAGTACTGTGCAAACATGTAAATCCTGGGACTATTAGAGGGTCGTATTGTACTAATAATAAACTACATTCTTTTGATAATGAGAAGTTGATAAACCTTATGTGGGAAGGGGAGTGCTGGTCTCAGAGCAGAGGTTTAGGTTTGAAAGTTTACTTTGAACTGTGCAAATTTGGGTTGGTGCTACTGGTCTGTGCTAGATACTGGAAACCGTAGTATCTAGGGTAGTTAATTGACTATCAGATATCAGACCTTCAGGTGCTCTGGAAATCTGTATCAAAATTTGCACCAGGCACGCGGCACCTATGCGGTGACTTCCTGACTTTTCGAGAGGGAGACTGATTTCTGTTGGAAATCTACACTGAGCTTGGGCATCTCTGTTTGTCCTAAATTGGCCCAAGGGACAAAGTGAGCACTCCAGGACTTTAATGGGTGGTGGTGTACCCTTGTAACCCTAGAATTTGGGAGACTCTCGAGTTGAAGGTCAGCATGGACTCCATGGTAAAACCCTGTCTTAAAAATAACTAAATTTGGGGCTGGTGACGTAGCTCAGTGGCTGAGAGCACTGGCTGCTCTTCCAGAGGACCCTAGTTCAATTTCTAGCACCTACATGATGGCCCATGACATGACCTATCTGTAACTCCAGGTCCAGGGGATCTAATGGCCTCTTCTGGCCTCCTTGGGCACCAGGCATGCACGTGATATGCAGACGCACGTGCAGGCAAAGACCCATGCACATAAAATAAAACAAAATACTAAAACAAACAAATGCATAGATAGATGACTAAGTCTCCAAGGAAAGTTAAAAACAAATTGATTGATGGGGCTAGAGAGATGGCTTAGGAGTTAAGAACACATTCTGTTCTTCCAGACATCCCAGGTTCACTTCCCAGCACCCACATGGCAGCTCACAACTGTCTTTTACTCCAGTTCTAGGGCATCCAATGCCTTCTCTTGACTTCAGTGGGCCCTGTATACATGTGGTACACATATATCCATGCAGACAAAATACTCATACACATAATCAATTTATATTTTTTTAATATTTATTATTTTGAGATGGGCATGGTGATACATGCCTTTAGTCCCAGCACTTGGGAGGCCTAGGCAGGTATATCTCTGAGAGTGCAAGGCCAGCCTGGTCTACAGAGTGAGTTCCAGGCTACATGGAGAGACCCTGTGCTGGATAGTTTGATGTCAACTTGACATAAGCTAAAGTCATTGGAGAGAAGACTTAAGTTAAGAAAATGTTTCCAAGCTGGTTGGTGGTGGCTCACGCCTTAATTCCAGTGCTCAGGAGGCAGAGGGAGGGGGATCTCTGTGAGTTCGAGGCCAGCCTGGTCTACAGAGTGAGTTCCAGGACAGCCAGCCAGGGCTACACAGAGAGAAACCCTGTCTCAAAAACAAAAA
>CABHPQ010175301.1:0-41293 GCA_902168405.1 Peromyscus aztecus | reverse complement strand
AGAGAGAGAGAGAGAGAGAGAGAGAGAGAGAGAGAGAGGAATAAATATGCATATACATTAGTACCCTTATTAAAGATTATATGACTAATGCCTTTATGGTCCACTCTTGGTTCATGCTTCAGATTATTTTCTTCTAGTTTTTTAGGGGTAGGGTAGGTATATGCTCATGTGAGTGCAGATACATGTGCATGTGTGTGTGTGTGGAGGCTAGAGACCAAGCTTGGATTTCATTCTTCAGGAGTCATCCACTTTGCTTTTGATGCAGGGACTATCATTAGCCTGCAGCTCACCACATAGACTAGACTGGCTGGTCAGTTTACCTCAAGGATCTGCCTATGTCTACATCCCCAACTTCCGGATGACAATTGCATGTCACATCCACCTTTCCTACATGGGTTCTGGGGATTGGATTTCAGTCCTCATACTGGAAAAGCAAGCACTTTACTGATTGACCTAATACTTTATTTCTCTTTGTTGTTCTTTATAAGTGTATGTGTGCATGTGTGTGCTTGTGTGCGCTCATGCATATGTGAGTACAAGTGTGACTGCATGCTCACATACACATGTATGTGTGTGTCTGTTTTCTTGTGAGACAAGGTCTTCCTATGTAGCCTGAGTTGGCCTGGAATTCTCTCTTGAATATTTGGATTACAGGTGTTTGCCACTATGTCAAGTTCAAATTAGTTCCTTGGGATCAATTTTAAGCACATTTTAGGAGAAAAAAATAAAAGCATTCTTGGTTTTTTTTTATACATGTCTCCAAATGGCCATGTAGAAACTTTGTGGTCTCCTGTGATTCTTGCTGCCTGTTGCCTGGCTTGGGTGGGTGCTCTCACACTGTGGCATTGCCTGGAGTTCTGACTGTCCCTTGATTGACAAAGATCAGGTAAGGAAGCAACAGAGTGTTTCCACTTCAGTTTGTCCACTGTGGAGCCCAGGGAGCAATGGTGAGTCCGTCACCGAGCAGAGAGCCAGCATTGTCCTTAAGGAGTTGGCTCAGGTGTTTAAGCTGCTGCTCTCAGACTAATGTGGCCACATTACACAGATGAGGCCAGGGAGGTTCATTCTGAGCATCCACGGGGACTGCTGTGGGGACAGACCTTAAGCAGAGAGTGAAGGACAGTAATAGGTTTGACCCAGACTACTCAAGCTGCTAAAAGCATCATTCCTAGAGAAACACAACCACCCCATTACAAATATTCTGGCCATTTTCTGTTATCATAGAGCAAGTCCTCTAAGTGGAGTACAAGCTATAAACTATTTGTACAAGTGCGTTCACTGTTCCTCTTGGTATTTTTTTATGTTTTTGTTCTATAGCAGCTGAGTTGAGCATATTCTTTGCTATTCTTTGGTTTGTTCATCTATTCATGCCCAAATGCTGATTTACTGTCAATCATGCAAAAGCTCTGCCATGCATAGGTTTTTTTTCCCCCCCAACTGGTGAAGATAGAGTCTTAAGAATTGAATCCAACCAATGCCTGCTAATTTGACATGTGAGAGCTGGGACAGGAGCCATGGGTGAAGGAGGGACATCCCTTCCTTGGGAAATCCAGGGCAGCTTCCTAGGATAGAAGGACCCTTTCTTCCACTCTGAGGGAGTTTCATCTGACCCAGAGGAAGCAACAGGATGGGTGTGAGAATGTAGCTACAATATCTGGCAGACAAACACTGAGAATATGGTGATTAACTTCTGGGATAAAAACTCCTAGAGAGCGCTGAATTTGGAGCTGGACAGACTACTGAGGCATGGCCATGAACGTCCCTCAGGGCCATGTATCATGGCTTGAACTTAAATGGTGAATTATGTGGAGACCCTCTCTGGGGTCTTTCTCAATGGCTCCCAAACAATGTGTCTTATATAATCTGCCTCAGGATATCTGGAATACTGCACTGTTTAAAACTCTCTACTACTCAAAAGTAATAATTGAGAAGGGCTGTTAATGAAGTTATCCAAACTGTATTTTGGAATGATGGCACTGGGTCCCACCAGGGTTCACTCGGAAATAAAGCAATGAATGGCAGTGCTACAGGGCAGGCCTTATCCTGCAGTGGAAATGTTTAGAAGGCAAAGCAAAGCGAGGGGATTGTTGTATACGTGTCTCATTGGAGAGATCTGGACTGGGAGGAAAGTTGTAACAAGTACAATGATATCCAAATAATGAAAAGGTTGACATGGGCAGTAGATGGGGGGAAAGAAGAAAGCTGGCAATGTGCTGAGGAAAGCCAGATTCAAAAGAACAAAAGAAAGGGCTGAGAAGAGAAGGAAATGATGCTGAAGAGTGAAGAACCAAAGGAAACAGAAGGAAGAGTACATAGAGATTAAATGGACCACTGTGTTTGAATAAGAAGGCTTGGTTTCCTCCCAGGCCAAGGGTTCTCCCACCTTCCTTCCCGGGGACTTAGCATGACACTGTGGGTTCCAGTTGTAGACTTCTCCTTTTCGGTGTGTCACCTCTTAACCTTGTTATCTCAGTCCTTACCCATGACGATGCCACTCCTCTAAGATCTGTTGGACAGACATCTCTAACGACAGTCTATACCTACTATGAATAAGAGCCACTGGCATGAACACACCCATCACTTGTTCAATGGGCCTTGCCCAAACTACAACTATGCGAAAGAGGGAAATAATTCAGAACTACATGGAGTGACTCAGTTAACTGTCTAGTGAACTGCTTAGGCTATCCCGTTAGGGACCAGTGGAACTGGCTCTACTTCTTGCCAAGGAGGAGTGAGGCCAGATCCCAGAAACTTCTAGATTTCATGATATAGCTGCAAATGAACTTTAATGCCATGTGATTGGGTCTGCATGGGTTGTTCCTTATGCTGTTATGTATCTAGACTAGCCTCTCTTGGATACGCTGTGAGTGACTTGATGGTGGCATGCAAAAGAATTTCCCCACACTTGCATAGAATAGGGCTCACACAGGTGGAGCACAGCAATAACGGGTTCACAGGCCTGGCTGAGAATGGATAATGGAGTTCGTATCCAAATTACTCACCCTCCCTAAAGTACGTTCTTTGTAAGCCTGCTGCATCTGCTGATCTGGCAATGTTCTCTGAAGATGAGATGCAGTGTGGAGTTGATTATCTTTGTTCTCTGCACTTGATTCAGCTGTCACTCACAGAGCAGGGCCAGTGCCTAACAGGAAAGTTATTTTCATATTGAGGTAAGACTGGATGGATGGTAGAAAGTGAATTAGCCTCATGTCTCTTTGCCTAAACTCTGAAATGGTCTCCAAATGTGTGAGATTTGAAGGCCATAACATGTTCCTCCTAGGATGGCAGTCTGTTAACCTCACTCAACACCAATGTATCTCACCCTCAGGATTGCCATATCCAGATTGGATGTAGAGAGATGAAAACATAGTCTTGGGACTTAAAGTAAATTCTTCTAGTTTATAATGAATTTTAGATACCAGTGAGAAGAACAAATCAAAGTGGATGAACTTGTGTTCAAAATTTCCAAATAGCCAGTGGGTCTAGGGAAGATCCTAATTGAGACCAAAATCCTTGGCTGGTTATTGTATCATGGACACTAGTAAAAGGCACAAAACAGTCATGGAGAGAGGACTTAACTACTCAGGGAAGAGCAATTGGCATGAGATTCAGATTGGCTTGTTTGCTTCCCCATTCTCTTCAGGTTTTACATACCAACAAGAGGAGACCTCTTGTGTGGATGTAGTTGGATGGCAAGAGGAGGGTGCCAAGTTGATGAACCTACTTCAGGTATCATCAGTGAGCAAACCTACTCTGTCTGTGAGAGGGTAAGAATATGAGGTGAACTCAATGTAGTTTGCTGTAACACAATCCTGAGAAAGAGGCCTGAATTCTGGACACAAATAACCCAAACTAACTGGGGATGCTCAGAGACCCAGTGGACTTTCTCCCCCAAGCAGTGCATACTTTGAACAGGATATGATAGTTTTGCGCTGTTAATTCAATTAAATATTTAAGTTCTATAATAATGTGTGATGTTTGTCATAAGCTGTATCTTCGTTGAAATACATGGTGCATTTGTGCACATGGCTTGGAATCTCATGAAATATAATGCAGTTAATTTCATCTTGAGACTTCCAATGTTGTGTGAAACTGGTATGCCATTCTCAATACATTTGCTCTTAAAAATAGACTAAAAGACTTCCTTCCACTCTTTAGTTGCCCATTAAACACAGCAGGAACACCTTCAACAGAGACGTGTAGCCTTTTCTTAATCAACCCTCAAAATATTTTAAGAAGATTCTACACTTCCATAGCCCCTAAACTATGTACAACAGTGTGGCTATTTCTTTGACTTGTGGGTATGAAAAACTGGATATTCCTGTCCCTGTGTGTTCAGCATCTTTAAGTCAAGAGTGTCTGATGATTCTTAGCAGAGTAGCTCCATTTCTATTCATCCTATTAATTGAATAACTGGTCCATTTTTCCCCCATGGTTGATTTTGCTTATAGTCACTCATTACTCATTTCAAAAGAAAACATATTTTCTTGCATCTGGGACCTTCCTCTGTTTTAAGTACCTTACCACTGTCTCTACCACCCCGTGACCTTGCTATAACTAGAAAGAGTGGCATGCTTTCTAAGATGGTCTGTAATATATCTTAGTTCACATCTGCGGTCTGAGCAGAATTTTGGTGATAAGAACTAGGCACTGGCAAATGTCAAGGCATTGCTACAGTTGATGCTATAGCAATAATAATAATAATAATAATAATAATAATAATAATAATAATAATGGAACTGTGTAAACAGACTCAGAAGACATTCCCCTTACGTAGAAATATTCTAGAGTATTTCAAACTGTTTCAGAATTGTCTTCAAACAGGTAAAACACAAAATTCCGATTCAGTTCTCAGATGTTTGCCCTCTGGTGTCCTTTTTGATCATGATTCTTGCTTTTTGCATGCCCTACAGCACCTAGAAGACCACACAGTGAAGGCAACCTTGAGTAGAACAACAATCACAGCGAGGTCTCCTCCTCAGACCCCTCTGCTCTTCCTTCATGCCTTCTACTTTGAATGCCCACATTTGCTCACATGGGTTTCCTGTGTCTCTGGCTTACTGACCCCATTCTCCGCTGTTGCCATTTAGTTCCCTTCTCACTTTAGGTTTCTCTGCATTCTGATTTGGATTGTGTGCTCTGGGGTTGTCAGGTCCAATTTCCCCCTTTTGTGGTAGCCTGGTGCTCACGTAATTAGGTGAAAGGATTGCTGGGTGTAAAAGAAGCTTTGTTGATAAGAGTGGTAGAGATGGGGCCTCTGGATTCAGGAACCTGGAGAAATTGTTTTCAGGCAGAGGTTGCAGAGATATTACTGAAGGAGGAGCTGTCAGCCTGGATCCCTGGAGACAGTTTGCGTTTTGGAATAGGGAGAGGTTGGATCTATAAGGAAAAGCTCATTAGCAGTTCACTGGTGGGCACCACAGCAAGGGGAGGAAGTTCACCTTCAGGAGAACAAAACATTGCTATGTGCTCTGAGTGCTGAATCCTTGGATGACACACTTCCCGAAATGCACATGTACAGGCCTAGCTCTCCTCCACTTTGGCACAGTTTCTTTCCCTCTTTTCCAAATGACAAGGGTGGTTGCTACTTTGAGAGCCCAATGCAAGCAGAGGGACGTACTCATTTCAACCTCCCCACCATGTCTTTTTCTAAACAAATATCTTTGTATTCTCTCCACTAAATCTATCTGGACACCAGCAGATTACTTTCTATTTCCCCTGGATCATTTTGAAATGTTCTCATAGTGACTTCCTCAAAGTTTACAGCTTTCCTTCTCTTTCTATCTGCCCAGAACCCTGGAAACACCACAGAATTATGGTTGTGTGATCATCAGACCACAGAAATCCACCCCTTGTATATTTGTTTTCATCATCCTTGCTTCTTAGGGAGAAAGCCAGCAAATAAATCAAGATATCACAGGGCTCTCTGGAGGTTCACCAGTGGCTCAACATTCTGTAAGGAATATGTTCTACTGCTTATGTATTCCAGGAGTATGGGATGGTTCCCTGGGAACTCACTGGCCATTACCACACTGGAACGTTGCCCCACTGAAAAATCCATCACTTAGGGGCATAGCCTCATCTGGGAGAATTTCCTCAGCTGCTTTTCTCATTAGTCTTGAACTTGTCAGCAGCTGCCTCAGAGAAGGCTTTAAATGTTCTCTATTTAAATTACAAGTATGCAGCAGTGATCTTCCCATTTAGTAAAAAACTTCCAATCACTGCTGACAGGATTGACTTGGCAATAAAAAATAAAGAAAAGGATTAGAAAATGTGATGCTGTAGAATTCAATTGCATGTATATGACATAATGCAGGAAACAGGGATTAGACTACAGATTTAACATTCTGTTCTGCAGCAACCTTTATTTCCAAGCATAAACTTTGGCATGCAATTAATTTTTCATTGAAAATCTTTGATTAAATATTTAGCAAATACTAACTGCCTACAGTGTCATAAGCACTCAAGATACAAACAAGAATGAGCAGAGTAACTGTTTTTGATGATTCTTTAGATTAAAATAGACTAACAAGATTTAGGCAAATGGTCTTGAAACTATGTCAAAAAACATGTGTCCAGATGTTCCTGCCAGCTGTAGTCTATTCATGCTAATGTACCTGCTAGGATTGCATACTTACTGTAATGGGAAGAGCTTCTGGAAGCAGGAACTAGATGGGAGCAGTTAAATGCAACAAGGGTCTGTGACAGGAGAATGAGTGCCCATCAGTGTTCACATATTTTTCTGCTGCTAGAATAAGTATCTGTGATTTCATCCTATGGTTATCTGATTATTGTATATTTATACATGTAAACAAACACATATACATATTAATTATATATATATATCTTATATATGTGTTTATTTAATTCTTGTAAAACAGTATAAGGAACAGAATAAATATCTAAGCCATTTGTCCATAAAATAAACAATGGCTGAGAGTTAAGATTTATTTTGATTGGTAGTACTGAGTGAAAACAATGCTGTGTTTTTGACTGTACCATTCAGAGCCTATAGAAAAGAGTATTCATCCCATAGAGCTCAAGCAGAAGGGCTTTAAGAAAGAGACATAGGTATTGAATAAGGGAAAGGGCACTCAGAAATGAGTAACCAGCAGCAAAATGGCAGTATGACTTGCAATGCCTAAGGGATGAGCATGAATGGAGCTGCTTTTGAGAACAGTGGCCAACAATATGAGTATGGTTAATAGTATGGATGCATGTTTGATCTCAAAACAGATAAGAGGCAAAGAAATGCCTTGATATTTTTTCAGCCCTTACCCAATACTCCTTGCCAGGCCTTCCCACTAGCAAGGTCAAAGTAGAAGCCAGTTGCCAAAGGAATTTGGATGAGACAGTTTGCAAGCAGCAATGTCATAGGAAAAATAGCAAGACAGAGGAGGGAAGGGACCCGATGAGAAAGTAAATAGAGAATCACATTATCTAGCACTTATTTGCTACATAAGCAAGTAAAGGTGTTCAGTTAGTAAAATAGACTGCTGTTTACTCATTTAGAATTTATAATTAATACACAAGACAAAGAAAGAGCATCATACCCTCCCTTTATTTGCAAGAATTTCCAGTATGATTCATGCCTGAAACTTACTGAGCAAGAAGACATGCAGGGGTGAGCTTCATCTGCTGTTCATACCCCTTTCCTTTGTAAAATTCGCATCTGTTCCAGTTGATAAAATAAACATATGTGAGGGGTAGAAGTTCTGCACATCATGTTTGGTGTGAAGTTCATCCACCTTAACGGGAGAATAAGCCAGTTCAGAGAACTTTCTACTTTGGACAGAGAATTTGGAGCTGCATACTGGTCTGTGCTTTAGACCTGGATGGCAATGGTGACACAGGATTTGATGGGGAGGTGCATACTCAATATCATGTAGTGAACTATGCACATCACCTGTTTTTGTTACTAGTTACATCAGTCAGGCTGTCATAACAACCACAGACTGGATGGCTTATACAATACAACTTTTCTAGATCCTCCATTAAAGAGGCTAGAATGGTTGATTGCATTTTCAGTCTTCTTCAGGCTTGCAGCCTGCTCCATCTTGCAGTATATATATATACTCAATGACTTCTTCTCTGTGGGTGCCAAGGAGACAGAGGAGCTCTCTGGTGTCTCTTTGTACGGATATTAATCACATCATGTTAGGGCCCTGACATATGCTATATTTTAACTTTAAGAGCTCCGTAAAATCATGTCTAAACACAGTCACATGGGGGAGTTAAGGCTTTCATACCTGGAGCTTTGAGGATTTACAAAATTTAGTTTGCAACTCTATTATTATTACTGTTCTTAAAATTCAACATAAATATTTGCATGTTTTTAGACATTCTCTCCCTGCTTAGAAATAATTGGGGGGGGGGGCGGTTCTTGGAGATGGCTTAGCGGATAATTCCCTGTCTCTGCAAATGTAAGGATCAGAGTTTTGATTCTCAGAACCCTCTTAAAACCTGGGTGCCCATGGTAACTCACATGTGATCCCAGTGTATGAGAGGCAGAGATTAGCAAGCAGACAAACCAGACTAGCCAAAAAGGAAAGACTGATATTCAGTGAGAGACCCTGTCTTAATGTATATGATGGTGGAGGGATGGCAGAGGAAGACACTAAATGTCAAATTCAGACCTACACATACACATATGTGCATAAGTACTCTTACATTTGTATGTCTACGCACATGTGAACACACCTGCATTCATATCACATACACATCCCTATGCTGAAAGCAGTCTGTAAAAGGAAATGATTTTTCTTTGTATTTGCATAGGATTTTATAATAATTATATATGCAGGCCTTCTCTACCACAAGGATTTATTTGCATTTTTGCTATTCATGACATCAAAGTAACTGCCTCATTAAAAACTACAAGAGAAGATTGTTGAAAGAATGATGGAAGAAGCAAATTCATGTGGAGTTGATATCAGACATATTTTATGTGACTGTAGATAGCAATTCAACAGTGGGAAGAAGTTATGTGGATTGCAAGTTAATATTGGGAATAAGTTTTTCACAATTAATGTTGCCTGAAATTGGAGTCATTTGCATGTTGTGGTAACATTACCAGTTCATTCAGTTACTTAATTCTAAACAGATTTGCTCAAATGACATGTTCCAGTCTAAGCTTCCAACCCAAGCTACCTGGGGGCAATGCATTTCCTCTCCATGGCCCTCTTGTATAAAGTGAGGGTGTTGGCAGATGTGTCCTTTCAATTTTTTATGTTCTTCTTTTATGGCTATAGTGACAATTTTACCTTGGTGATTATCTTCTGGAATACTAGAAAGTCAAATATAAAGATGAGCACTCATTTTACTCCCTCATTAAGTAATCCCCATGTTATGTATTTCTAGATCATTTTACTCATGGTACTTTTGGTTGAAGGAACAGATATTAACTCTTAAGCATCTTAAGAAAGAATTGTAAAGACACAGTGGGCAACATTATGAGTATCTTATAATGAGAAATAAGAGAAATAAACCCCAAGGACATATCCCAAGTCAGTGTATTGCCCCCCCCCCAGGAAGCATAATATTTTACTTTCAATTTTCTGCTTACCTATATGTTGTCTATCATTACTGACTTCCAATTTTTCAGGAATGTGCTCAACCCAAAATGGTTGTCATCTGCCCATTTGCTTGAAAAACAAAACAAAACAAAACAAAACAAAACAACAAAACACAGACAAAAACCTCTAAAATAAATGACAGACTGTAGGTCCTGGGTTCCTTCATGCAGTTGCTTGAGATGGGAAGCCTAGTTTGATTTCTGTGGCTATGATAAAACACTCTGACCAAAAGCAACTTGGAGAGGCATGGAGTTTCTTGGCTTATGCTTTGAGATCACATTGTATCACTGAAAGAAGTCAGGGCAGGAACTCAAGGCAGGGACCTTGAGGCAGGAACCATGGAGGAACATTTCTTGCTGGCCAGCTCTCTGGCTCTCTCATAGACTCATAACTACTTAGCTTTCTTATACATTCTGGAACCACCTGTCTAAGGATGGTGCTGCTCACAGTAGTCATCAACTAATAATTAAGACAATCCTGCATAGATATGCCCACAGGTCAATTTGGTCTAAGTAATTCCTCAAGAGAGGCTTTCCTCTCAGATGACTATAGGCTGTGTCAAGTTGACAAAGCTAACTACAGCACCTGTTTTGGGGGGTACAGTATTACAGAATAGTCCCTGGTCTGTCTTACCCTGACCCAAGAGCTTGTGGTTGGAGGTTAAGTGGTTTGTATCACAGCTTCCGGGGACAACATGCAGGTCAAAGGAGTTAACTAATAAGACACCCATGAAAGGAACTATAAATACACAAAGAATAAGAGATAATCTGTTGTTAGCTACCACCCATGCAGCATACAGTGATAAATGACTTATTCCTGGAAGTAGAAAAGGGATCACCCTATGTAATCATCAAAGTCAATCAGGACTTTAGGAGTGCATGGAGTATTAAAGTCATAGCAGGAAAGACGGTGCTGAGGACTTGTTAGACCCAGGAAACCAAGGGATGAATGTGGCTCTGCTGTGGGATGTTCTGTATGGCAAATGTGTTGCTAATAAAACACTGATTGGCCAGTGGCTAGGCAGGAAGTATAGGCGGGACTAACAGAGAGAATTAAAAGAACAGGAAGGCAGAGGGAGTCACTGCCAGCCTCCGCCAGGACAAGCAGCATGTAAAGATGCTGGTAAGCCACGAGCCACGTGGCAAGGTACAGATTTATAGAAATGGATTAATTTAAGATGTAAGGACAGTTAGCAAGAAGCCTGCCATGGCCATACAGTTTGTAAGCAATATAAGTCTCTGTGTTTACTTGGTTGGGTCTGAGGGGCTGTGGGACTGGCAGGTGAGAGAGATTTATCCTGACCATGGGCCAGGCCCTTAACTGGACCCCATAAAGATGATGACATCTCACAGTATGATGGCAATGGCTCTATCAGCATGCCATCTGACCACCCCATGTGTGCATCCTATGACTGACCATCAGGCAGAGAAATCCAGACTGCCCCAGGGGATCAACTCACCTCTTTCACTACTGTTGATACAGGCTAGTAAATTGTCTGCCCATTCTCCTTTTCATTGGGCTGGACCTGACATCCTTCCATCTGCCTATACTTGTTCCTGCCATTTCCTTTGCTTCCACAGCCTCCAGCATACTTTTCTCCTACAGCTGGACTCTGGCTCTCTGTTTCCCCTCCATGGCAGTAGTAGCTAGTTCCCTCAGCACGTTCTCTACCTTATTCTCAGAGACTCTACTTGAATATTTATCAACTTCTCTATCTCTCTGGCCTCTGAAACCTTTTTTTTTTTTTAAATAATTCACCTCTTTTGATAATCAGCACACAAGGTTTTACATATCATTGTGGCATTTTTGAAAAAGTGTGCTTGGGTAGATTCTTCTGATCATCTCTTGTAACATCCACCCCAGTCTTTCCCTCTTTCATGTCCTGCATAGACTTACTGTGACTTTTTAATCATTTTTAATCCATCTGTAACACACACACACACACACACACACACACACACACACACACACATTGCTGCTGAAACTGTTGTACTTTATAAACTTACTTCTATTCAATAAATTCTGACTCTCTGTTCCTGGCATAGAGTACTCTCAACACACTGTGTGTGTGTGTGTGTGTGTGTGTGTGTGTGTGTGTGTGTGTGTGTGTGTCCGCGCGCGCATATATGTGAGCATGTGAAATATACATATATTGCTAATATATACTTATATATTACTGAAATCTATATTTTATATATAGGGTACATAATTATATATTATGTATTTTTCCTATATGCTGTATGATGTGTGATCTGAGAATTAATATCACAATTAAGATCAGAATAAATAACCTGTGATCTCCTTGGTGGCACTATCAAGGAAATCATGAAATCTGGCAATTATTGCCACTGAAACTGTTGTACTTTATAAAGTTACTTCTATTCAATAAATTCTGACTCTCTGTTCCTGGCATAGAGTACTCTCAACAACTCTGCAGCTGACAGAGAGCACGTCAAAGCTCAGGGCTAGGCACTCCTCTGCTGCCTGATAGGCAAATCTTGACGTGTCTAACACCTAAGGTCAACCTGTTCATCCTTTTCCCACAGAGGGTTAGGGAGCAGACTGATTTCTAGTGAGCTTCTGTAGACATTGTTTTCACTTTGTTTATTACAGCATAATTTACATACAGTAGCTGCACAACTGTTTTTCAAGTTTAAACAAAAGCTCACATTTCTATAAACTTTTACACAGTCAAGATGTAAACGTTCCAGTCTCCAAAATTCCAAAGAGCCCATGTGTTGCTTTTCCTCAATCCTCCCCGACCTCAGGCCCTGGAAGTCAATGGCCTGTCTCTAGTACCCACAGTCCCATCTGTTGCAGGATGTTACACACATGGAATCAGTATTGTGTATGTATCTTTTCCTGGGCGTGATGTGCTTGGCCCCATCCTCGGTGCTTGTGTCAATGGTTAGTTGCCTCTGATGCATATCGTCTGCTACTGTACCCACATGCCACGGTTGCCCATTTGATAGGGAGAAAATGCTTGGTGTTTGCTAACTTTTGTCTGCCCATTAATACTATTTATAAGTTTTTATGTGAATACCTATTTCCTTTTAATGTGATTTTAAAAGCTGAGGAATGAAGTTTTTTTTTTTAGAACATACAGCATTGTTTGTTTCATAATGAATTGCTCGTATGTTTTGTGAAGGGCTTACACCATTTTACACTCTATCAACAGGGGTGGGATTTCTGTGACTTCACATTCTTTCCTTGTTGTCAGTGATTTTAGCAATTTTTATAGAGATATAATACCCATAAAACAATAATAACTCATTGTGCTTAATTTTTACTTCTTGCAGGACTAATAGTAATGAATTTGTGTGTGTGTGTGTGTGTGTGTGTGTGTGTGTGTATGTTTTCTGATTTGTATGCTGTATATTTTCTTTCATAAATTATGTGAATCCTTTAAGAAATTTCATTTGTCTGGTACTTTCGTACTTTTGGGTTATCAAAATCATTTTTATATATTTTATAGACATGTCCACAAATCACATGCTTCACTAGTTTTATCATTTACAGTTATTTCTTGTGTAAAGCTTGTAGCTTTCTTTTTTCTTTTTTCATTTTAAAAAAATGTTTGAGATTGTAATATAATTGTATCAGTTCCCCCTTCCCTTTCCTCCCTCCAGATCTTCCTCTATACTCTTCCTATGCACTCCCCCTTGCTCTTTTTCAAGTTCATGGCCTCTTTTTTCATTTACACACATAGTTTTTTTAAAGTCAACTTTAATTTTAACTTTAGACTTAGAGGAATATTTTAGAATAACAACAAAGTGTTTTCATGTATTTCTCACTCTATTTCCTCCTTTGTTGCTTCCTGTCATAGTTTTTTTTCCTATTGGTTGATAAAATGCCATGACTAAAAGCAATATGGGGATGAAAGAATTTATTTCATCTTTCAGCTTGTAGTCCACTATGAAGGAAGTTGAACCAGAAACCTTGGGACATGAACGGAAGTGGAGACCGTGAAGAAATGCATCTTATTGGCTTGGCTTCCCATGGTTTGCTCAGTTTCTCTCTTATATAACCCAAGACCATCTGTCCAAGGGTGACTTAAATTGGTATCTTTGTGGTTAGCAGACATCATTCACATGGTTTGAATCCTTTCAAATTAATCCAGAGATTTTGATAACCCCAGATATTTTCCACTTTGAACATTTGCATACATTAAAAAGGTTTTCTTTGACTGTTTGAAGGAGTATTGGATAAATGTCATGTGTGTTTTTGAATGTTCACTAACATATTAAAGAAACTAGATATTTCTAGTTTCTAGATATTAAAGGAACACCACAAGAACACAGCCCACAGAATCAACTGACTGAGACTCATGGGGGGCTTATAGAGATCAGGGAACCTGCAGGAATCTGACCTAGGTCCTCTGCACATATGCTGTGACTGAGTAGCTTGGTGTTCTTGGGGGATCCCTAACAGTGGGAGTGGGGCTGCCTCTGACTATTTTGCCTGCTGTGGGACCCTATTCATCTGACTGGGTTGCCTTGTCCAGCCTTGATGTGATGGTATGTGCCTGGTCTTATTGTAGCTTTTCATGCTGCGTTTGGTTGATATCTCTGGGAGGCTTGCTCTTGTCTGAGCAGAGGCAGGGGTGAAGTGGGGGATGTACCTGGGGGAGAGGGGAGGTAGGGGGGGAGAGGCTGGGGGAAGTGGGGGAGGGGAAGTGCAGTCAGAGTGTAATATACAAGAGACTAATAAAATTTTTAAGAATTAAGAAACTAGATATTATTTACTTAAACATTTTCCTTCTTCCATTTTCTTTTTCAATGATTTTTGATCCCTTACATATATTCCAGTTGAAGTTCACCACGTGGCTCAAGAGTGCTCACACTGACCTTGCTGTCTTGTTCCTGATGTCCTGGAGGCTGTGTATTTGCTTTTATAATCCACTCCTCTGTTGTGTTGAACTTGTTGCTTGGGTCCAGTTACCTTTCACCTTCTACGTCACAGGTTTCATTTCTAGGAATTTGACTTTGGATCTATTTTTATATTTTCTTATAATTATGCTAGACTGTACTTTTAACTATGTAAAATAAAATTATAAAAATTCATACAATCATGTTTGTATATTAATTTCTGAACTATCTATTTCTGAGTTAATTTTGAGAGGTTAATTTTTCTTCTTACATTCTGTTTGTGTCTGAAAATGCCCAATGGATGTTCAATGTTGTGATAATTACCTTCTTGGGCGGGGGATCTCCTTTGGTTTTGAAATAATTCCTGAGTTTCATTTAGTTGAAGAACTTTGAAGAAGGCTGTTGTTTCTGAGGCTTGGCTGAAAGGTTTGCTAGACTGGACAAAACTAGCATTTAGTGCAGGCCTTAGTTTCCCTATTTTTTGAGGCTGAATCCTTAGATTTCCTATTTCCCACACTTTATGCGTGTTATAGTATTTCCATTTGTGTGACAGATAGAGCCACACTATTTCTGAAGATTATCCGCCAGCTGCTTTATAGGTTTGCAGCACTGCGTGCATCCTCCTGACTGCGCCAGACAGCACCCTGCTCAGCACTGAAGGACACCTGCAGGTCTGGAGCACACTCCCAGTGTGGCCACCTCCCAAAGTGCTCTGTCCTAGAGTTGCTGTTTTGTTCTCCACTACCTCCTGGCTCCAGGGCAACCATCAGTCTCTGTCTTTTTCACTCCTCTCTGTGCTGTGACCCAGAATTTCTCTACAGGCAGGAAGCAAGAGTGGTTATGGGCTCTTACTTAGCATTTGATTTTTCCAATCGCAGGCATTTCCAGTATCTGAAAACACCATCTCATACATTATTCTGTCATTTAGCTGTTAAGGAAGGGGGATACATCTTGCTCTTGTTATTTTATCTGGTTCTAACAAATTAGAACCCCACCTACCTATATTTTTGATTAAAAAAAACAAATAACACAAGGACTTTCCACAAATAAGTTATGCTGCATCACATAATATTCATAGGCCATCTTGGAAACAGATGTGACCATATAAAAAGAACAGGCCAGTATTTGAATCATGCCAAAATTAGAATCAAGGGGCACACTCAAATAACTAACACCGAGTTTGATTTAGCTTAGAGGTTTGTAACATTTGGGGAGGGAAATAGACCAGTGGCAATTCTGCTCATCTTCTTTTGAATTCCACTTGTGTTTCTGAATCAATAATCATACAGAACCAGTAACCATGCAGTTGTAGAGGTGACTTCCAAGGTACAATATGACTTCCTTGAATATTTTAGGAAATTCAATATAAGTTACTTTGAACACTGAATTGTCTATGTTTCTTAGTCAAGGTGAATCATTCTGTGTCAGGAATTATGGCTCATAGGTAGAATGCAGATATAATACACTTTTATCAATTTGAAATTGACATGAAAACACAGTATGCAGGTATTTGTGAGGCATATGTCCAGGCTAAAAAGAGTTAAACTAATTTGTAGCAAGTTTTTCAGAAGAGTGTTGTACAGGTAAATTTTCACCATATCCTTATCTTTGTACTGCTTTCAAATAATGAAGCAATTCAAATTGTTTTCCATGCATATGGATTAGAACATCCAATTAGACTTCAATTATGTACTCGACTGCATTTAAGAAACCCCCAGTTTCTACTGTGATAATGTCAGCTCCCTTTTCTTTATAATTTTAGCAACTCCTTTAAAGATTTTATTTTGAATTATCTGTATGTCTATCTGAATGTAGGTATGTGCAGTGCCCACAGAGGCCAGAAGAGGTCACAGGATCCCTTGGAACTAGAATTATAGGCAGCTGGGTGCTAGGAACAAAACTGATCCTCTTCAATAGCCACAAGTGCTCTTAGACACTGAGCCATCCTGCCAGCCACAACCTTTATCAACTTAAAGATACTATATTTAACAATATTATAATATCTCTTGAACTAAGGTAGGAAGATTTCATGTGGCTTCAAGTTAAAGATGTGTGGCAGAGCTCAAATATGACACCACACCATGGTCTCTGGTCTTGTCCATGAGTGCCATATGCAGAGGACTACAAGGAATACCTCTGAGTGCTCGCGGTCTGATGAACAAGAGAGGCCGCTTGTCATAGAACTGAGTAGAAGGTGTGGGAAAGCACAGGGCCAAAACACTGTGTTCAGATGGCACTAGGAGACAGTCTACAGAGTATCCTTCAATTCACTCATTTCCTCAGTCATTCAGTAATATTTGTGATAGGATAACATGTACTAGATAAAAGAGACAGGAACTATAGGGAAACAATGCCAAAGATATCAAATGTGAATCTCACCTTCACAGACCACCTGAAGGGATTAAAATCAACCCTATTTTACCAGTCAGAATAAAGATGCTTTCTTTGTAAACGTTCTCTGTGCTGGACATTTTCACTGAACTCATTTGCTTTGCTCCACAGCTCTGCCCAGAAGTTAACATGCCCATTTTACAGATGAAACAGTAGATCTACACAAAGGTATTAAAGAAATAGTGAGATTGCACTTCAAACCAAGATCAAATTGATTCTAAAATGATTCTTTCTCTCCATTACGATGGACAATTTTATCCTTTTAAGATTTATCTCCTAAATTATTACTTCTGATATGCTTGTCAAGAAAACAAATAAGGGTAAAATTCCTCCTAGTTTCTGCCCCATGTCTCTCTATAAAGTACTCCCTGTGAGCCTCACTCAAATGTGGCCATTTGGACACAGCCCTTGAATATCCATGCTTCAACCATTAATAACCTGGTCATCTCTGGTAACTTGGAACCCAGGTCACGTGGGCCTCCTTGGACACTCCAGCACATTTGCATCTCTGATCCTTTGTTCTCTCTCTGCCCTGAGGATTCTTTCTCTAGACATCCTTTCAGCTCCCAAAGATTTTCATGAACATGCAACTGCCTCAGAGAATGGTTTCATGACCACATGACATGAAAATGTAGTCATTTCACTTCAGACATATTCAGCACCCTTTCTGGCCTCATTTTTCCATGGAGTTTATAGCTTGTATTATATTAATATATTGTGTATCTAAAATGCTTTCTTTATTTGGTTCAGTTCGTCCTATTCGACTAGGAGTTAAATTGCATGAGGGCACGTGCTTTGTTTGGTGGTGAAATCTCTGCTTTCAGATAGTGCACACTGGTTAATAGAACATTGCCACAGCTAGGGGCTGAAACTGGCAAGCATTTGTTCTCATGGGTTCCGGGAGACAGACTCTGAAATGAAGGTGTGGGAAAAACATGCTCTTTGAGAAGGCGCTTTAGTAAAGACCTTCTTTCCTTCCTCCCAGAAATCCTGCTGTTCCTTGGCCTGCAACTGCATCGTGCCCACCTCTGCCACTGTCGTTTCCTATTTGTGTACTCTTCCTGTGTATCAGGCATCGGTTGAGGACCCACAGGAACCACAAATGTCCTCCTGTTAGCTAATTACAACTGTGATGACCATTTTCAATTAAGACAAAATTTGATGTTCTATGCTGCTATAAATCTTGGACAGACATTTATTCACATCACTGTCACTTGTATGTAGTAAGAGCTGGCTGAGCAATGACTGTATGAATGCCCTGCAATACTATGCCTCAGGCTCTTTATGCACATCTTTCACTGTCTATGGAAGCTTTTACCTTCAGCTGTTCCTTGAAGAAATGGCCCAGTTTATCCATACATGCTGTATGCCTTTGGATCTGGGCATGACCGTTTAGTTTGCTGTAGCTAAGGCAACTTGACAAACTCAGTGCAGAAGCCTGAAAGCTCTGGTGCATTTTGCTTCCCTTCCCATCCAGGAGTCATGTGTTCCCCATGTCAACATATCTGTGGAGAGTAAGTTCATGTGGACCTTCTTATCTTACTGGGTATGCCTTGAGACCATCTGAAAATAGAAAATAGCTAACTTTCCAGGTAAGCACAACAACCATCTAACTCATCCTCACTAACTGACCAAGCTGTAGCACATACTTAAATGATATATACAACTTTTTTTCAAACATAAAACATTTTTTTCTTATTTTATTTTGTGTGTGCATGTGTATTTTGGCTATATACATGTCTGTGCACCATATGTGTGTCTGGTGCCTATGGAGGCCAGAAAAGGGCATCTAAACCCCTGGAACTGAAGTTATTGGTGGTTGTGAGCCATTATGTGAGTACTGAGAATCAAATCCAGTTCCTCTGAAAGAGCAGCCAGTGACCTTAGCTACTGAGCCACCTCTCCAGACTATGACTGATATTTCAACTAGCTAGTTGAACCTTGACTGCTGTGGATATTGCTCTGTATGCTATGGATGTGTATTGCCCTGCTTGGGTGATAAATAAAGCAGTGATTGGCCAGAAGCCAGGCAGGAAGTATAGATGGGATAAACAGACAAGGAGAATTCTGAGAAGAGGAAGGCTGAGTCAGGAGATGCCAGCCTGCCATCCAGGGAGCAGCATGTAATGACACACAGGTAAAGCCACAGAACACGTGGCAACATATAGATTAACAAAAATGAGCTGAGTTTAAATGTAAGAGCTAGTCAGTGGTAGGCCTGAGCTAATGGCTAAGCAGTTTTAATTAATATAAACTTCTGAGTGATTATTTTATAAGTGGCTGTGGGGTTCGTGGGGCTGGTCAGGACCAGAGAAACTCCAGCTACACTTGACTTCTTCCATAATTGTCTATTCTGTTTTATTAAGACTTAACAAACAAATGTGAACTTAACTCTGTCTACATCATATCTATGTATGTCAATATCCTTCTAATTTAACAGTCTTTTAAATTTTATTGAAGATGTCCAAGTATAGACATCTAATTAAAGTATGTGATCCATCTAAAGTTTAGTTATTCTGATTCTTAAGCATATTAAACAAAGTAAAGGATTTTTTTCAGGATTGTTAGCTTGATATTCTTTTATGTTGAATAATTTTGTAATGAACTCAATTGATATCCAAAAGAATTGAGGAATAAAAGAAAGAGGTGGTACCTCTGTCATGAGGTCACCTGTAATTCTGTTTAGATGTGAGCACTTGTTTGGGTGAGGAACAAAGACAGACTTGTGATTATTTCTCTAATGATCTCAACTATAATCGTAGTTTATAAACATCGCATTATATAATTAATAGGAAATATGTGTCAAATTTTTTAATATATGATTCTCAATTTTATTATGAGGCTATAAAACTTCTCCAAAGCATGAAGAAATCCCAACAGATTAAAAACTGTCTGCTAAAGGCAAAAATAATTGATAAAATTAGTAACATTAGCAAATATGTTAGGTCACCATCACCAAGGTGTCCATAGATGGTGTATGATGGTTTGGGCACATTTTCCCCCCTGAAATTCTTATAGAGTCAAAGTCATAATGCCTCACTGAAACACTGGCCTGCTTAACTCTCACTGATGTTTTCTTGATGGTCTGTATATCATCTGGGTCAAATTGCTAAAATGACACACACAAATACATACACACACACACACACACACACACACACACACACACACACACACACACACCTGTGTATTAACACATAGGAAAATTTTCTCAGACAGAGAAGTTAAATGGTAGACTCTAGAGAAGGGCCCATACTTCCTGGGTGGGTTAGAATTCCACAAAGGTTCATGCCCAACCCCAAAGCAGCTCCTGAGACCCATGAAATTAAAAAGGTATAGGGAAGGGCTTGCAAAGTACCAACTTAACTTTACTCCCCAGATTTCAAATAGAGGGTCTTGAGAACCAGCTGGCAGTGAATATGGGATGCTGGAGCATCTCTTTGCTGTATTTTGCCCCATTTCTCTGCACTTGCTCAATTTTGAATCATTCTGTGACAGGTGTCAGTATGCTTGTGTGTACATGTACAAACTTTCAGCAGAATGCTATTTTTTTTCTGCACAATAAGATCACTAGGAAGTTTTCTTTCTGCCAATTTTGTTCATTCTTTTGTGAGAGAGCAGCAGGAGAGAACTTTGCAGGATGTTTGTTTAACACTGTGTTTCATCAGCTTAGTTCTGTTGAATGCTTGTAGCCACCTGCAGCAGACACACTTGCCAGGCTGAGAAGTGGATGCCTTCTGACTTAATCCCATCTGTCTGGAAAGACAAATACTTTTCTGAGGTTTTGTCAGGGGGAGGTATTGAGGCTGATCCTCAGTCTTAGACTTTCTATCAAATGTAGTTGGAAGATGTATGGCAAGCAGACAGCTAGATGCTTTTTATTACCTGCTGTTTCCTTACATTTCCTCCCCCAATTAAAAAATTTGAAGAATCAGATATTAATACAACTCTTGCCAAAATGTTAAGATGAGTAGATCACATTTTGCTGAAAAACATCATAGTGCATTTTCCCTTGTCCTGAAATTAGAATAGCGTTTGACAGCTGTCTGCTCATGCTACCAGAAGCCATTATGTCTTGCATGGCCACTGGATCCCTTTTGTTCTTCAGTTGTTTGGGGTTTTGGGAATAATATGCATGTCAATAAGCAGGTATCACTGTCAATCACTGTCTCCCACCTTTATGCTTTCTGAATGCCACTGAGCCACACAAAGATACTTGTCCTGACTTGAATGTCTATGAAATTTACTGGGAGGTTGTATATAAAGAGTGCATTTTATTGAGGTTTACAAAATATCACTACATATATATTACAACAATGATGTTTTAAAATTTGTTTTTATGTTAACTTTTTATTGATTTGAAAATATGTATATAAGTATTTTGCCTGAATGTCTGTGTACCATGTGACATAGATGTCAGAAGTTGGCATTGAACCCCTGGAACTGGAGCTATTGAGGATTATGACCCACCATATCGATGCTGGGAACTAAATCCAGGTCCTCTGCAATAGCTTTAAATGCACTTAACCACTAAGCCATCTCCACAGCTCCTAACCATTCATCATACGTTCAGCTCAAAACAAAACAAAACAAAACACTAACAATAACCCACCAGATTCGTGCAGCATCCTGAAAAATTTTGGAGGCACTTGGGTATAGCTCAGTGTTATTCAGTTGCCTAGCATGTATGCCCTGGGTTTAATCCCAGTACCATACACTGAATGAATGAATATACAGATTAATGAATGAATGAATGAATGAATGAATGAAACCATACAGAAATTTCCTGGGAACAAACTGCCATTCAAAGCCTTTGACGCTGATGGATTTTATTGTTTTTATTTTATAGACAGAGATACTATACGTGACATAGTTTTAGGCTAGCTGTGTACTGATTTAGATACGTTGAGATCCGCAGAATGTCTGCCTTCATCAGATTCAAAATGCTTCCAAACTGTGAAATATTCTGCAGAAGGGTCATCCAATTCTCTCCATAAAACTCCATCCCATTTGGTGAGGAGAAAGGCAGGAAGAGTGCTGCATTCGAGGCTGTCAGTCTCACTCTGAGTACTGACACCTACGCAGAAGCTTCTCAAGGGAGAACCCAGTTTGCTCAGAATGCTATTGCTAGGATGGAAGGGTGAGTGGAGATGAACACCTTCTCGACTGGACTGGAGCCTGCTTAGCCATGTCACAAACACAAGCATCCTTGCATCCTAATAACCCGTTTGTCCTTGTTAAGAGTGACGCAAGGTAGATGTTTCATTCATCTAGTTTCAAGTGTGCTGTCTGACACATCACAGGTAGTTGACGTAAGTCAGTGCATTTTCTTGAATAGAAGTTAGCCGTGAACCTGCAGCCTCTCAGCTTGAGGACCAGGCATCTGCTGAGCCAGTGGCCAGCACAGATAATTAGCTTATTCCATGTCCTCTTTTCCTTTCCTCTTACTTGTTTTTATTCTCAATAGAGGCATAGTTTTCATTACATAGAGGGAGCTGTGATCTAATACTAGTTTACAAGTTAATAGCCACAAATTTTGAACTCTTTTTTATTAAGACAAATAAATATCAATAAACTAGTTCTAAGGAGTCTGGAGCTAATACCCCAGAATCCTTGGACAATTAAAAATGAGAAAAATTTATTTAAAACATTACTGTAAATTATATATATTTGCTCTATTATTATTCTGCTTCCCTAGAGGAAGCATCATATTCACACAGTCAGGGTATGTAAAATTACTTAAAGAAACAGAAGGCTATAATGTAGCATGAATTCTAATTGGTCTTATAATAAAAACCCAGAGTCAGCTATCAAGGTAAATCCTGAAAGACCAGAGAAGTAAAGGAACTAGCCACAGTCTCCTCTTACCTCTCCAACTCCTTAATCTGAAAAAGCAACCAAGCTCCTGTTTCTGCCTGCCTTATTTTCCTCTGTCCACCCAGCCATATTACTTCCTGTCTATCTGTACAGACCTCCTGACCCCTATGGTTAACTAATGTCTAGCTAGCTTCACCCTCTGTCTTCAGGCAAGCTTTATTTGTTAGAGCAAAAACAAAATATCACCACATTTCTCCCTTTTTATCTAAAATAAGCAAAGAAGGTTATAACTAATATAAGAAAAACAATAAGTACAATAACTATACACAATGTATACAATCAAGAATTACATTAACAATGTCCAGTCCATTACCATTTGACAAATTCAGAGAAAACACACCATTCACTAGCCTATCTTGGTAAGTCCTAAAGGTTGCACCTAATTTATTTTCTATTCTAACTTGCATTACCAAAACTATCTTTTTATGTCTCTCAACCTTGTATACTTTGCACCCCTTTAGTGAATTTCCTTTCTGAATCTGGTGACAATGAAAACTATAACTACAAGTCTTCATCTCCATCAGAGACATGAGAAGGAAATAATATTACCCAAGTAAGCAGGAAGTGCAAGCAAATGATTTCCAAAACATATGAGAAATGACAGAAACAGCTGGCTGCCTCGACAGTCACCCAAGGTTCCTCTGCAATGTTGGGGCTTCCATCTTCAGCCTAGAGGCCTAGAATATCTGACCAACTTTTTAGTAAAGCAGGATGTTCTGAAGGCTGTCTTACTATGTCTTGGGAAAGTTCAGTAATCACTTTCTTTTGTGTCCTTCTTGTCCAATTTGGACAGCATACTGTCAGCAGTTGAGTTAAGAGTACTTTCTTGCCCAGTGGCTTACTTTTGCCACAAATAAAGTAAACTCCATGTGGATATTCTTCAGTGCCCATTATCTTCTCTGAAGAAGATTGGTGCTTCCAGGAGCAAACATGTTTCATTGTCAAAAAAAAAAAAAAAAAAAAGAACTTACGTTTTTAAAATTTCTTAAATGCCATATTCTGTAGATCTCTGAAGTGTTTGAAGACAACTTGTCTAAGATATATCTGTTTGACCTTGAAAACATATCTAATATGACTACATATTCAATTGTAATAGGTAACTAATTACTACCCTGCATTTCTTTATTATTCTAAATAGTTGGTAATAATAACTTTCAAGGACTAAAAATTTGTATTACATTGTTAAATGAGTTTTATAGGTATAATACCTTAAACAAGAGTAAAAATGTATGTACAGTGTGTTCTAACAAAACTAAACTCAAATTTGTATCAATATGCAGAGATCCATATCAACATAAAATACTTAAAATTAGTACTTGTTTTTTAAAAGTAGATTCAATAATCTGCCTTTTTATCCTGTTATAGCTATAACTCCCTTTTTTCTTCTCAGAGTAGATTCAATAATCTATCCTTTTATCCTATCATTTCTATATTCCCTTCTTTTCTTTTTTTTCCAAAATAAGACCACTGAATCTAATATCCTTTGTTCAGCTTTTTTTTTTACTACTACCAATAACAACTTGACTCACCCACCACAAACAATGACAAATATCCATAACCCAGTGAAAGACCAAAATCCATACTGATGTAAAATATTTAAAACTAGTAGTTGCTTTTTCAGTTTAGAAAAATTTAGAAAAAGTAGATTCAATAATATACCTTTTTATCCAATCATTTCTATAACATACATATATGTAACATATACAGTATAACAAAAATAACCTCAAATTTATATCAATATACAAAAATCCAAGTCAATGTAAAATATTCAAACTAATGGTTGCTTTTTAAAAGCAGATTCAATAATCTAATAATCTACCTTTTATCCTATTTTTATATTCCCCCTTTTACTGTTTAGAACAAGATCCCTGAATCTAGTCTCCTTTGTCCAGCTTTTTCTTCACCATTACCAATAACAACTTATAACTACTCCCTCCTAAATAATGACAAATATCCATAACCCACTAAACGACCAAAAACCACCCATCTCACCTCTTGGAAGTATGGGCATCAGGTTCTTAAAATTATGTCCTGCTGTCTGGGGGCAACAGCATCTTTACGGGATCCTGAAAAGAAAAATTTGGGTTAATTTTCAAGTCCTGGAATAGCTAGCTATATCACATATTGTCCAGTCTCTGCATAATGGGAAAGTGCAGGGCTTGTCTCTAATCCTGGCTAGAGTACTCCGTGAGGCTGGATCATCTTAGCTAGCCACCTTGAAATTTTCCTAAGCAGTTCATAGTCCAAAGTCGATCTTTAGTTGGTATTTTTCAGCTTAGTGGTGTTATCATAGTCCTGGTAGAATTGTTGTTTTGGACCCCATTCTCCTTTTGGAGACTTTATAAGTCACTGTTAGGCAAGGTCATGGCTCACTGCAGAAAACTTACACATTTAAAATGTCATATGCAACAGATCTCAAAGATGTTAAATGTTATATATATCCAGAATACAAAAACTTAATTCCTAGTTACCTGATATAGACTCAAACCTGAAATCATGTACAGGAAGCTAGATGAAGTCTTTTTCTAGAATTAGTTAGTACTCTAGATGACCATTAATATCATGATAAAAAGTTTAAAATATAAATATATATTAATCTTATAAATTTTAAGATAATAATCATACCTTAAAAAAAGTTTTAAAGAATCAAAATAAAACCAAAGGATCATGAGATTAGTAGCAATACAATAGTCACTAAATTTGGTTTTTCTTCTGTCCTGTATTAGGTGGCTCCTCTGACATGAGACAGAGGTTTTGGATTTTACTTTAATAAGAGTCCTTAGGTTTAGAGAAGGAGAAAGCCAGACTCCAACTCCAAAGCCAGCTTTAATTTTCAAGTGGACTGGGACTACAAAAAGACAATTTGCATTATATGTCTGCATAGAACAACAGAAACAAACATTTGGGAAGATTTATGAAATATTATCCTGTTGGATGTGTGATATACCAATAGGCCAATTTACTCCTTCTCTTGGGACATTTTTCTGAATGATCTGTCCTTTTTCTTCAGATGTCTCATTTGTTCGGTGGTCTTCAGATTCCTTAGCTGGATGCCTTCATTCTCCTGAAAAGGCAAAAGCAAAACCCTTACCCAACCCTAACTTTGGGGAGGCTCCCTTATGGCAAGTTATATCTGATCAAATGAAAAGCATTTGTTGGTTTTATAGGTTAGTTTAGATTGAAAGGCCATGCTGTTTGATTAACTATCACCTCTTTTAATCAAGTGGTCTCTTTTGTTCAAATCTAACCATCATCCATGTTGATTTATGGTTTCCCCTGAAATTTTTGTTTTATCATCCAGAACAGTGCTGTTTTTTACAATAGGCATTAAGTCCTTTAATTGATCTGGGAAGGAGTTTCCCCCATGTTGACCTGGAATGATATGCAGGCTTGCAAGTGAAAGAGGCCCTCCAAGGCATTTCTCCAACGGCAAAGGGTTACGCTTTCTTTCCCTTGTTGATCTGCATTCATTGGTCCAATATCTGCTTTTGCCACACCTTTTGCATGCTAACATAGAGAGGGGCCTTTTGTTTGGGTTATTCCTAGAAAAAAAAACGTTGTTTCTAGGAACACCTTGTCTATAATCCCTTTTTAGGTGATCTTGTTTGCCACAATTGAAACATCTGACATTTTGATGTCTGTATCTTAGATCCATTCTGCTAAGGGTGCTGATCTTGCCTTTAACAGCCTAATTACCTTTTTGCACTGTGCATTAGCATTTTCAAAAGCCAAAGATTCAATTATTCGTCTAACCTCTGAATTTGGTATCATTCTATTTATAGCTAAGTCAATCTTTGTAAGAAATCAGTGAAGATTTCTTTTGTGCCCTGTACAACTTTAGTAAATGACTCAGTTTTCTTTCCTACTTCTTAAATTCTGTCCCAAGCATTCAAGGCTGCTGCCAGTATAAAGCCATGGTGTGGTCATCATATAGAGATTGCCTTTGTACATTAGCATAATCTCCCTTTCCAAGAAGTTGCTCTTGGGAGATTTTCATACCTCTAGCCCTACTTCATTGTTCAATGTTCTTAGCCTCATCTTTCTACCAGGTCCTCCACTGTAATTAAGGACCAGGCTCCAAGACTGCTTTAACTGAGTCTCTCCAGTCTTGAGGGATAATTCTATTACAAGTTTAACATCTACTTCACAAAAGGTGGCTGCATGCCATATGATACTATCACTTCCTTAAATCTCCATAAATCTAACATTTCCATAGAAGTCCATTCAGCTCTTACACAGCCTTGGTGATATCTGTCATTTGGCAATTCCTGTAAGGTTACTGGATAAATAAAAGTTGGTTGTTTGAAGACCTTCAACTGTTCCTCTCTAACCTTATAATGCAAAACTGAAATTGATTCTCCTTTAAATTCCTCTATCTGGGTCTAAATATCTCTATGATCTATTTTAATAAGTTTTTTTCTAATTTGTATCTTAGCACTCATATTAATCAATATTTTAGTGATAAAACAAAAATGATAAAACTGATAAAGTTTATAATTGACATTAAACAAATTCCATCTAAATCAACTATCCTCTCTTTTAATTATTCCATTTTCAAACCATCTAGTGCATTATCATACAGAGGTCTAACTCCCTCCATTGTAATAGTGTTTCCAATTTTTTTGATATGGGAAGAACTCTCTCTTTTAACTAATTTCCCCCTTTATGAATTCCCAGTTGTCTCACCAAATCAGCCAATGATGATGATTCAGATGACAGTGAAGTGTGAAGCTGACTGCTTCTGCTTAGAACAGTAGAAGCCCTAGTGGGTTTCAAGGCAGCTCCCTAGTTTAGCAGCAGCCCAAAGATGGGGTCCAGGGGAAGCCCACAACCCACTGGGAGAAAAGAAGCCAAAGATCCAGCCCCTGTCAAAAGAGACCTTGAAGCCTGGCATGGTGAGGCATGCCTGTAATCCCAGCATTTGACAGGAGCAGACCAGCCTCGGCTATGTACTGAGATTGTGTCAACAAATAAACAAGCACCACCACCACCACCACCCTAGAACACACTGTACTGGTCAACGAATTTGACTAAAGTAATTCATTTGGCTGGTGATTGTGGGATGTGGAGTAAAGCATCAGAGAAAGATGCAAAGGGTGCTTGCCACTTAGGCTCATTGTGCAGTCTCTGATGAGCTGTGTTGAGCTGTGTCATGGAAGGGAAGGAGGGTAGAGATTTTGTATTCACTCTCGTGCTTTACTGGTCTACATGGAAGATGAGGGTTTACCTCTATTCTATACTGTAGTTTTTTTTTTTAACTCTTTTCTCTTTAGGGACCCACCACCCAGCTCCCAAATAAATACACAGAGACTTATTATTTCTTATAAATGCCTGGCCTTACCTTGACTTATTTCTAGCCAGTTTTTCTTAAATTATCCCATATACCTTTTGACTTTAGGCTTTTTTTTTAACCTTTCTCTATTCTATATACCTTTCTACACTTCTTACTTCATAGCTGGCTATGTGGCTGTGTGGCTCTGTGGCTGTGTGACTGTGTGGCTGGCCTCTGGTATCCTCATCTCTTTCTTCTTTTCTCAATCCTCCCTCTCTTCTCCTATTTATTCTCTCTGTCTGGCAGCACCACCCATTTCTCTCTCCTGCCTAGTTATTGGCTATTCAGCTCTTTTTTAGACCAATCAGGTATTTTAGGTAGGTAAAATAACACAGCTTTACAGAGTTAAACAAATGCAACATAAAAGAATGCAACATATCTTTGCATCATTAAACAACCATTCCACAGCATAAACAAAATGCACTACATCCTAAGCTAATATTCCACAACACTGTCCCTGTGTGTGCTAAACACATTTCTGTATGAGTGTAGTCTTGGAGTGGAAGATGCTAAGCCACTTTGGCAAGGCTGAAGACAGTACCTGTACTCTCCTGGGTGTGTTGAGGGAACACACAGGGGCCAAAAGCTTCACTTTCCCCATCTTGCTTTATTTTGTTATGTGAATGAGTTTGGGGGCTGGTAAAGCTAATGAATTTGCTTTGTTGTTTGTTCCTTTGTTTTGAAAACAGGTCCCATTATTTCGCTCAGGCTGGCCTGGAATATGAATTGCCTTCCTCAACCTCTAGAGTGCTGGGATTAAAAGTTCATCTTAACACACCTAGTTCATGGTACCATTATAAAAGAGAAATGAGATAATAACTGGCCCAGTTTGTCCCAATAACTCATGATAAAGCAAAGCCCCCAAGTGAAACTCCACAGACATGTTTTCCTTTTCACTCTCTCATGACACTCTACTGAAAACATAGGGATGAAATACGAGTGCTTCAACCATGATAAATCCAATGCCTGAAGCATAGAGGAGTGCTATATTCCACTATCACAGTACAGTGCTAACACTGGTGACCATATGAAAGAACAACTTCCCAGTTGAGGACCAATAGGCAGCTACTAAGGGCTGAGAGATGGAGAATCAGCGTCCTCAGGATGAATACCCTGACAGGTTATCTAATGCCAACTAGTCAACATCAAACACATACATAGGATTAAGCTTAAAGGACTCGGCAGCTTGTATTTATATAGTAATTTGCATATGTATAGATATATAACAATAATAATTAAAGAGAAAGAAGCCATGAATTTGAGGAGTTGGTAAAGGTGGTTGGAAGAAAGAGAAGGAGGGGATGATGTAAATACCGTACACAGATTTAAATTTTATATATATATATAGTTTTAATAAACACTTAAGTAGTGACTGGTCATTTTACTCACAAATATCTCTTAGAATAAAGATCTGATCTGGATATTAGTAAACCTTAATGAAAGGAAAACAAATGGAAACACATTAATTGCAGGAATTTGAATTTGTATAAGAAATATTATCTATAAGGTGTATTTCTTTCTCACAGGAACTATGTTTCCCCTCGTTTCCTTGTCAGTAGGTCCAGTGCCCTCCAAAGGACTCATGTTCCATGATCCTGTTAAACAATGATCAGAAAATTGAAAGAGACCCCTATCTCTTCATGAGTCCATTCCAGTACCTTGTCCTGTTGGCAATTCAAGCACTGGACTGCAGCTCCTGCGTTATTCATCCATTCCTCGCTGCATTGTTGCATGTCCTGTACAGTCAACAAGGAAGCATTCTCCATGTCTCAGTAGCAATTGAGCAGTATGGATTTCCAAAAGCTAGCGGGGTATGATGGCACGAGAGGCTTTCCTTTAGTAAACGGTTACTTCACCTTTTCCTAGCAGTTGCCATAAAAACACACTTCAGAGGAGTAATTTCTTTTTCCACCAGAACTTCTTACTGACTGTAATTTAAAGCTGCAGTAATTGAGATGTTGAGTCGGAGCTGTTGAAAGGAAGGTGACACTTGCAGAGACAAGCTGACCCCATATGCTAATACACTTGGCCATGGCCTGAGCAGTTGGACTGTCTCGTTATTAATGACAGAAAAGAAAGGATCTGTATTTTTTTGAGCCTAAAATAGCAGCCTTGGATACTGAAGAGGGCAAGACAGGAAATTAAAATGAAGAGTCTGGGTTGCATGTTTTGGGAAAACTGTATTAGCCTTTGGTAGCAATGGAATCTGCATGTGGGTGACCTGGCCCCAGTGTGAACACTGTTGGAGACTCTTTCCCTTCCTTCCTGTGGCTGTAAGAGTCAGCTCATATCAATGTTCCAAACTCAGCAACTGAAAAGGACCTTATGGCACAGTGGCATGCATTAATGATTAATTATCAATGCCCTTTTTTACTTCTGTTCCTTATTCTTCTTAGCTGTGTTTGGCATTGTATATTTCTTGTCTCAGATTCTTTGTGGAGATGTCCTGGATAGACATTATTTTTAATTGTATTTGAATGAAAACATTAAGCTGATAAAATGAACTGTGCAGTGGACCATATGATAAACATGCTGAGTATTTTAAAGTAACTTTATTTTTAACAAAGATGTGGTGTTAGGCATCTAGGTCTTTGGTATTTTAATACACTCACCTTTATTTGATAATCTTTTTGCTGTATGGGCTGGGGAAATGGTTCAGTGGGTAACTTACTTGTAAGACCAGCAAGAACACATGAGTTTGGATCTCCAGAAATCACAGTTCCCTGGGTGTGGTGGTGTATACCTGTAATCATAGTGTTCTTACAGAGAGGGGAGGCAAGACAGGCTGTTCCCATCAGCTAGCCTGGTACACTTAGCATCAAACAGCAGCAGGTAGAAGGTTAGAGCAGACACCTGACATTGTTTCCTAACCTTCACATCTGTGCCATTGCATGTGCACACTCATGGCCTGGCACATGCTAAGCAAGTGTTCTTCCTGTGATGCATACCACTAGCCTTGAGCAAAGTCTTTACCTTACAGTTAGAGTTGAAATTGTGACAACCTAACACTGTTTGTTTTCACAGAGGAAGCAGTAGGAGGCAGATGTATATCTGACCTGTTTCAGACAGTTCTCCAAGGATGTTCCATGAGCCCTTCATAGACATGGCCCACACTGGTGGCTGGCTGTGCCTGAGTAATACTGAGATGTGATCTCTTAGGGTCGGAGCATAGTTAACTTCCCCCCTCTTCTGTCCCTCCTGACTCTGAAGGCGTGGCGATGGTCATGGACGTCTTCACAGACCTGGCAGATGGCAGAGCCCCTGGAAATGGTGGGTAGAGTAGTGTGAAGTCTGTTGCTTTACCACCAGTTCTGCTGTTGCTCATGTGACAAATCCCAGCATGTTTCTGCTTTTCTAGGCAAACCATCTTCTACTTTCACTGACTCTTGTATTGCTTTACTACACGGTGACTGTCTATGGGAAGTAAACAAAGGAGCACAGGTTTATCTGGCTTGTTTTAGAGGGTAGAGTCTGTGTCTACATAGCTCTTGGGGGTCTTTGGAGAGCCAGTGCAAACAGGGGAACATGAGATAGAGGTATCTGCTCTCCTCGTGGCATCTGGGTGGCAAAGGGAGACACAGGAAGGGCTCAACGTCTTAGTATTTTTTACAAAGGCACACCCCCAGTGACTAACTTCCCCCCACCAATATCATTGTCTTACAAAGTCCACCCTCCCCCAAAGTGCCATGGTCTGTCACTACTGGGCCCCCAGAAGGCAGTTATCTAAACCACACAAATTTTATATTTCAATTTGAAAAAGAAAAATCCTCAACCCTTCCGATTCTTCCTTAGGAAAGTACTTTACCAAAGATCACATTTTATTACATCTGACAATATCTTCACCTGTGGACTTATCAAATTCAGAACTATGTACAGATATCACTTTGGAACCCCTTAACTGTCTCCAGCTATCTGTCTCTTGATGCCTCTGTCAGAGAGCTAAAACAGTTCTTTAGCTAATCTTCTCACAGATGAGTTCTACCTTTGAGTGTCTACTATAATCGTATTTGGTGCTCAGCTATTGCTATAGTCAAGTTCTGCCTGGTGTCTATGTCTCTTTTCCATCAAATTCTATCTCTGCCGCACGAAGTCTACAGCATGGTGCACATTCTGCTTCCCTAACTCTGGTCACTTGTTTCTTCCCTTTGCAAACTCCCATGACACCCAGTTTTCAATGTCCACAAATAGTTCTATACTACTCTAATCCATGTTGCCTTTTCATCCCCATAGCTGAAGTTCCAAGATATATGGTGGGTGGTGTGGAAAAAATGTTTCTTATGCATGTAAAATAAAATAAACTTGAGTCAGTTTGAAACTGGGAACATTCAACTTAAAATCTAGAATCCATCTTGTCTCTGATTTTACTATATGCTTTAGAGGGTTGTTAGAATTTAATCCATCTTCACAGGGATTTCCCTCCCTTTGGACATGCCACTCATTTTAGTATCAGATGTTCTACCCAGCTACACTTCTTGCTGGCATTTTTTTCCTATGTAACCTGTATGTTCTCAGATTTTAATTAAAACGTATTCTCTTTGAAATATCCTTCAGATGTGAACTTTGAAGCTTACCTTCCACAAAGAAGTTTGCCATGGAAATTCTTTTTAAAAAATTAAAAAGAAGAACAATAAAACAAAGAAAGGATAGGCCACTGGAGACTGAGTAGTGTGAGGAGAAGGTGGAAAGTGTGAACACAAGAGCAGTGGTCCATGGTGTTCAGGAAGAGGGTAGATGTTAATTTTACAATTGAAACAAGCATAGCACACAGTGCAGGAGTAATTCATGAAAGAACTTAAGTCTAACACATGTATTAGAAAACATGAGGAGAGACAGAGACACACACATTTATACCCCTTTTCAAAAATAAGGCAAGACTTGTGATGAATAAAACAAAAACAATAAAAGCAGAATGTATTATGGTGGGAAGAGAATGATGTACATCTCAATAATGCCCTTAACTCACCATTTAAAATAAAATTAATGTAAGCCTTACCCCAAACTCACAGTTATGATTAATAAAAAATAAAACATACACAACTACTACAAGACAGTTGAAGGAAAAGGATTATACATAGGAAATATTTACCAAAAACGTTGAAATAAATTTAGAATGCATAGACATGAATAATAAAAGTTCTTTTAGGCATGTAGAGAAAAGAAACATGATAAATGTTTAAATCACTTGAAAAACATAACAGTAGTGTTTTCTATAACTGCTTTCCTATCAATATGTACATCTATTCTTTGTTATTTCAAAATTGGGGATACAATTAAATTATAATAATAGCAATGTTTACTTGTTTTTGTATGATTTTTTTTGTTTGTGTTTTTTGGCTTTGAGGGAGAGAAAGAAAGAAAACATGAAGTTGGATGGGTAGGGAGGTGGGGATGATCTGGGAGGAGTTGAGGTATAGAAAAGAATATGATAAAATATATTGTGTGTAAAAATGTAACAAAACATAATTTTAGCAAATTTCAAAGAGAACTACATCAAATATGAATTTAGAGTGAAATTTCGTTTTTGAAGTGAAAATTATAAGTTATACCTAGAAATTCAGGTTAAATAGTTGTAAGAAAATATAGAAGAGTGTTTATCAAAGATGTAAAAGATGAAGGTTTTTGAGTGGTAAAGGAAGGGAAATGATGAGTAAAAAGAGAGCATTAAAATGTGATATAAATCTTTGCCAGTCTAGCAAAGGATTAATATCTAGACTATATGAATAACTCCAAATAATAGGTACAAAAGTCATCCAATCAATAAATGAGTAAATTAACTGAACACTCATTTCTTAAAAGAAGAGGTGCAGATGGCCAATAGATAGCCAGTTAAACAAAATTCAACCTTTTCAGCCTTTGGGAAATGTAACTCAAACCCACATTAAAATTCTTTCTCATGAATTAATAAATGGGACATAATGAAACTGTAAAACTCCTGTATGGCAAAAAGACACCTTCAACAGGACAAAACAGCTATAAAATGGGAAAAGATTTTCACCAACAGCATATCTGACAGAGGGCTACTATCCAAAATATATAAATAATTCAAGAACGTAAACATCAGCAAACCAAATAATCCAATAAAAACAAATCTAAACAGAGAATTCTCAACAGAGAGATCTCAAATGCCCCAGAAGCACTTAAAGATATGTTCAAAATCCTTAGCCACCAGGGAAATGCAAATCAAAGCAACTCTGAGATTCCATCTTACACCTGTCAGAATGTCTAAGATCAAAAACACAATTGACAGCTCGTGCTGGTGAGGATTTGGAGTAAGGGGAACACTCCTCTATTGCTGGTGAGAGTGCAAACTTGTACAGCCACTGTGGAAACCAATATGACATTTCCTCAGAAAGTTTGGAATAGTTCTAAAATCCAACTATACTGCTCCTGAGCATATACACAAAGGATGCTCCATCTTACCACAAGGACACTTGCTTAACTATGTTTGGCGCAACTTTATTCATAACAGACAGAAACTGGAAACAACTCAGATGTCATCCAACAGGCAAATTTATAAATAAAATGTGGTACATTTATACAATGGAGTATTACTCAGCTATTAAAAAAATAACATCATGAAATTTACAGGCAAATGGATGGAACTGGAAAAATTATCATGAGGGAGGTAACCCAGACGCAAAAGAAAAACATGGTATGTACTCACTTATAAGTGGCTATTAGTTGTAAAGCAAAGGATAATCATGCTATCATCCACAGACCCGGAGAAGCTAAGTAATAAGGAGAGGCCGAGGGGGAATGCATGGATCTCCCTGGAAAGGGGAACTAGATGATTTTTTTTTCAGTAGACTGGTGGCAGGTGGGGATGGCAACAGGATAGATTAGGTGTGGGGTGGAGGGAGAGAATACTGGAAGAGACCACTGGAACGGGGAGGCATTTCAGAGGCAAGGTAGAAACACAGCACAATGGAAACTCTCAGGAATCACTGACACTAGGGAAGACTCCTAGTAATAAGGGATGTAGAACCTGAACTAACCATCTTCTGTAACCAAGCAAGGCTTCCAGAGGAGAGATTGAGACACCAATCTACTCACAGGACCATCAGCCTACAATTAGTCCTGCTTGCAAGATGTGCTGGGGAATAGGTGGCACAGAACTTGTGGGAGCAGCCAACCAATGACTGGTTGAAATTAGACCCATGCCATGAGAGGGAGCCCATGTCAGACAGTGACTGGAGGGCCAGGAACCAGAGTCTGGATAGCCCAGTGACTATGGATAAATGCAAACACAATTAAAAAAATAAGTCTTCTACCTTCTCTGGAGCTGTGGGTTGTAGTCTGATTATCCTTTGTTTTACATCTGGTATCAACTTATGAGTGAGTACATACTTTGTTTATCTTTCTGAGTCTGGGTTACTTCACTCAGTATGCTATTTTCTAGTTCCATCCATTTGCCTTCAAATTTCATGATGTAATTGTTTTTATAGCTGAGTAATACTCCATTGGGTATATTTATCACATTTTCTTTATCTATTCTTCAGTTGAGGGACATCTAGGTTGCTTCCAGGCTCTGGCTATTACAAATAATGCTGCTACAAACATAGCTGAGCATGTGTCCTTGTGGTATGCTTGAGCATCCCTTGGGTATATGCCCAAGAGTGGTGTCGTTGGGTCTTGAGGTAGATTGATTCCCAACTTTCTGAGAGTCACCTTACTGATTCCAAGTTTGCATTCCCACCAACAGTGTAGGAGTGTTCCCCTTGCTCTGCATCCTCTCCAACATAAGCTGTCCATCAGTGTTTTTGATCATAGCCGTTCTGACAGGTGTAAGATGGAATCTCAGAGTCATTTTGATTTGCATTTCTCTGATGACTAAGGATGTTGAGCATTTCCTTAAATGTCTTTCAGCCATTTGTAATTCTTCTGCTGAGAATTCTCTATTTAGATCTGTAACCCATTTTTTAATTGGATTGTTTGGTATTTTGCTGTCTAGTGTTTTGAGTCCTTTATATATTTTGGAGATCGGCGCTCTGTCAGATGTGGGGTTGGTGAAGATATTTTCCCATTCCATAGGCTGTCATTTTGTCTTATTTACTGTGTCCTTTGCCTTATAGAAGATTCTCATTTTCAGGAGGTCCAATTTATTAATTGGTGCTCTCAGTGTCTGTGCTGCTAGTGTTATATTTAGAAAGTAGTCTCCCAGGGATCGACAAAGATGATCCCCGATTAGACTACTAGCAACAGTGGTGAGGGTGCCTGAACTGGCCTACCTTGCTAATCAGATTGGTGAATACCCTAACTGTCATCATAGAGCCTTTATCGAGTAACTGACAGAAGCAGAAGCAGAAGCAGAGATCTGCAGCCAAGCACCAGGCTGAGATCTGGAATTTCAGTCAAAGAGAGGGAAGAGAGATTACATGCACAAGGGAGGTCAAGATCATGATGGGGAAATCTACAGAGAAAACTGAACCAAGCTCAAAGGAGCTTGCATGGGACCAGACTAGACCCTCTGCATATGGTAGACTGTTATATAGCTGGGTCTGTTTAAGGGGCCCCTGGCAGTGTGATCAAGATCTACCCCTGGTGCATGAGCCAGCTTTCTAGATCCCATTACCTATGCTGGGACACCTTTCTCATCCCTGATAAATTGGGGAAGGTCTTGGTCCTGCCTCAACTGAATGTATAAGGCTTAGCTGTCCCCCCATGTGATAACTTACCCTGTTGGAGGAGGGGATGAGGGGGGAAGGGGGGATAATGGGAGGAGGAATGAGAGGGGGATCTGTGGTTGGTATGTAAAATGAATTTTAAAAAAGTCAATGAAATGATTTCTAATGAAATTCTGCTAGACTGGAGCCTATATAATCATTGTCAAAGAGGCTTCATTCAGAGTCTGAGGGAGGAGATTCAGAGATCCACAGCCAAACATTGGTCAGAGCTCGGGGAATCCTGCAGAATAGGGCCAGAGGGGTCAGGATCACACAAGAAAATGGCCCACAGAATCAACTAACCAGGGTTCATAGGGGCTCACAGAGACTGAAACAACAGCCAGGGAGCCTATATGGGTCTGACCTAGAGCCTCTGAATATATGTTAGTATTGTGTTCTTGTGGGACTCCTAAAAGTGGGAGCAGGGGTTGTCTCTGACTCTTGTCTGCTTTGGGGACCCTTTTTCTCCTACTGGGTTGCCTCATCTAGCCTTGATATGAGTGGGTGTGCCTAGGTTTTTTATAATTTGACATGCCATGTTTAGTTGCTATCCCTGGGAGGCCTGCCCTTTTCTGAAGGAAATAAGGAGTAGATCCAGGGAGAGGGGATGGGGGGTGGCTAGGAGGAAAGGAGGGAGGGAAATGGCAGGGATGTAATAGATGAGAGAAGAATAAATTAAACAAAAATCAGGTCTCACCTTAATCAAAATGGTTTGTAGATGAACAGTCTTACTAAATAAGAAACACAGAGCCAATTGCAGAGTGAAAAGCCCAAGAGGTCAGAGCAGTAGCTGAGAGCTGAGTTTACCCTTCGCTGCTGCTGCTGTCCTTCCTCTCAGCAAGAGCGCTACTTTCTGTGTATCTGTCTTTTTATAGACTTTCTGTTCTGCCTTCTCATTGGTTGTAAACCTAACCACATGACCGCCTCGTCACTGCCCATCTATACAGACCTCCAGGTCTTCTATGGTTGGTATTGAGATTAAAGGCGTGTGTCTCCATGCTGGTGATATCCTTGAACACACAGAGATCTGCCTGTCATGTGATCGGGATTAAGGGCATGTGCTACCACTGCCAGACTTCTGCTATGGCTTGCTATCAGCTCTGACCCCCAGGCAACTTTATTTATTAACATACAAATAAAATCACATTTCAGTACAAATAAAATATCACCATAATGGCTATAGTCAAGAAAACAAATATTAGTGAGAATAGAGGGAATGAAGGTGTCCCATACATTGCTGTAGGAATGGAACTTTTGCAGTCTCTATAGAAATCAGTGTGGAGGGTCAGAGAACAAGTATGTAAATATAGAGCAATCATAGGACTCAGTCACATCACTGCCAGTATCCCAGGAGTAATCTAAGTCAGCACAGTATAGGTATCCTTGTCCATACATATTCACTGTAGCACTATACACAATTACAGTTATGGAATTAAGCTAGCTGTCTGTCAACAGATGAATGGATAAAGACAATGTAATACATATGTTCAAAGCAGTTTTACTGAGGTGTCAATGAGAATAAAACTGTCATTGGAAAGAAAATGTATACAAGTGGAGACCATCATGATAAATGAAATAAGCTAGATGTGAAAAGACAAATATCATATTTTCTTTGATATATGCAGTCTATATTTCATAGATGATAAGTAGGTAGATCAAAGAAAGAAAGAAAGGAAGAAAGGAAGGAAGGAAGGAAGGAAGGAAGGAAGGAAGGAAGGAAGGAAGGAAGGGGAAAAGATAGATGAGTAGATAGATAAGGTGTGAATGCACCACGGGAGGACTGAGAAAGGGGAAGGGAGTCAGAGAAGGGAAAGGGAGCAGAAATCGACAGGACACTGGGAGAAGACAGCAGCAAACAGATGATGTTCAGAAGAAAACGTCATGAAGGAACTCATCATTTTGTGCAAAAAAAATATGCTAATGAAAATAAAAAAAAAGGATTTCTAAAAACAAATATTTGAAAATTATTCTTTTTCTAAAATCATTTTGTGGTTTGGGCAGGTCTTGAAATGGAAGCTAACAGAGAGTGCTGTAGGCAGAAAGAACCAGAAAAGAAGCCGACAGCTGAAGTAAGCAATTACATTATAAAATGGTAGGAGTTCAGTAGAGGGAAATAAAATTATCATTGTGATAATAAAAGTAATGAAGTAAGATACAATGTTCTAGAAGGGGTTAGGAGAGTTAAATATTAATATGAAAACTAAAGTTAATGGAACCAATAAATATTTAGGAGGTCTGATATAGCATACAGGAGATTAACAATGAACAGGCAATATTGGAGAACATGACCATTTAGGTTTAAACATTCTTTAGAGACACTGATGACATTTTACATGACTACCACAGCTTCAGTCCAGAACACCAAACTGTTACTGTGCTGTTAGTTAGACCCTGGAGTCTAACCAGTTCATTTCTTATATACCCTTGCATGTGCTATAGTGTATACAGTTTTATAGAATGAAATAATTCTCATAAACCTCAAAACAGAGCAAAAGTTTTATACTTTATATGCATACATATAACTATATCTGTATATATAGATAAAGCAAGAGAGAGATTTTACCACATACCACAAAATATGAATTTATAAAAAGCAAGATAAGAAATGATGATAAAAAGAGACATGCAGTTAACAATTAGCAGTTATTTTCATATTTTAGCTTTTAGATGGCAGTAAGTTCTCAAGTCTTTAAATTATTGTTTCTAATGCTCATATAAGAAGTACAAATTCTTACATTTATACTAATTATTGTATACTAATGTGATTAACTGAGTGAAGAAATTTTGAAGTCATTGTTAGTCTCCTGATGAAGGTCACAGAAAGACTCCATTAATGAGTACCTGGAAAATACTTAAGAAGTAAAAAAGACTTGAATCTATCTATCTATCTATCTATCTATCTATCTATCTATCTATCTATCATCTATCTATCTCTATCTGTCTATTTATCTTACATAAGTAAATTGGTGTGATGTAATTTTTTGTTTAGAGTGATGATGAACCCATCTTAGCACAGACAATATTGCTGACTTTGAAAGGGTCTTGCAGATCAATGGTAGAAACAGACAGCTGGAGGAACAAATTGAGAGAGTCAGCAAGAAATTATGTATAATGAGGTATGTGTTTGATGTTGATAAATATGGCCAGTTGTAAGTTTACATAAGAAAGACAGTGATTGTAACACACACTGCTTTGAACACCTATCTTAGAGTAGTGCTTTAGAATATCCTTAAAAATGTTCATATCTCATTTTGTTTAAAATCTACAAACCCTTTAAGGTTAGAAATCAGGTAGGTTCTGTCCATTAAGCTATGGACTAAGACCTACTCTAGTTCCTAACTTGGTGAAAAATAAATACATCATAGCAAACTAGAGAACTGAATCTGTGCACCACACTCAGATGTCTCTTGGTGGAGAGAACCATAAAGTTACACAGAGAGGCATGATCGCTCTTGTTGCCATCCAGGCTTGGAATGGCTACGCCAAGCAGACAGTACTGAGTTCAGTGCCTTAGGTTCCATCCCATTGCTTCATGCCTAAGCTGGTTACATAAAGAGTGTCTAGTGTGCAGCAAAAGTTCAGAAGCCCAGTTTCTGATTAATTAACTAGTCATTGCTGTAGTGACCAGGGGAACACATGCAGGTGGACACATTTGAAAGCCCAAGGATGGAACAGAATCTTGCAGTCCCATTTGGTGGGTACATATTCCATTTGGAAAACAGTGATTTGGGCTTTTCAAGGTATATAATACAGCAGAAGGCTTTGAAGCAAAGGGAACAACTTGGGATAGCAAACAAGTGACAAATGCATAGAATAATTTAAGAAGAAATGCATGAAAAACAGATTTTGAAAAATTCAATAAATAGCTCTTTCCCCTTCTAATTTTAAGAGTTGAGTTATTCATTTCCCCCAAGACTTTCATTAGCCTTAGCAAATGTGCTCTGTTGAAGCCGCAATTCTTGTCATAAGTGCTATTCAGAGAACATCTGCGTGGAGCCGTTCTTTCCCCATTTGCAAGCGGAGCTTCGATGCTTGCTGAAGCAAGCTGCCAAGCAGTGGGTTGTTTTCTGGGCCCAATCAAGCTGCCTCTTTCAGATGTTGAAATCGCATGTTTTCTGTATAAAGCAGATGCTTCCATCATATAAGACTAAATTACCCTAAGAGGTTGAGGGAAGGGTCTTAGGATGAGCCAAAACAGGAAGCTTTGCTGTAGGTTTAAATGGTGCTCTAATCCCGCATTTGTTTATGTTGAAAAGAATACAATGCAAGAATGGGACAGATGATGAGTGGCATTGAGTTCCAACTGAAGCTGAGAAGAGATGAACTCATAGCTAGGTTTTCTATGGATTGGCACTGTATGACTGAATTAGCAACAGAGGCTCAGGACTGAAGCCGTGTTCTTGCTCAGAAGGTCCGCAAAGGCTTATCTTGCAAAGTGAAGCTGCCTACAGAGGATCCCTGGTGGCTGATCTTGGCATTCAGGCACTCCCTGAGTCTTAAATTATGGACAAAGTAGCATTAGTTGCAAAAGTGCCTACTTCACTGAGGCCAAATTAGGCATGGAAATCAAGAAAAAGTCAGCTGTGG
>CABHPQ010175300.1:0-73341 GCA_902168405.1 Peromyscus aztecus | reverse complement strand
CTGTGAGGAAATAACAAAGTTCCAGATGAGAGACCAGAATAACATTCTAGGGCATGATAGCCAGTGATGCTCACTTGTAGGACGGTGTAGACAAATTTAAAAACTTGGGATAGTGTCCCATGATTATCCAGAAAAGGATGCTTCACCTAGAAGTAGGTCAGCCTTGAACTACATCCTAAGGGATGCATTTTTGACAGCATTAGCTCTGAATGCTCATGTTGATTTGGACTTTCATTCTCTCATTCATCTTCCTACTTCAATAATAGTTCAAGCATTACATCTCAAGACAGCTGAGGGAAGGAATCTGTTTTCCCAAGAGAGCCCTGAATGTCACCCCCAGCATATATCTTACCCGACTGTTCACTTGACCGAAATGAACCCCTGGACATTTTACTTTAGCCCAAAGATGGAGGGTGCATGCATATGCACACCCTTGCTTAGTCTACTACACCAAGTGTGCGGGAGGCCTGGTACAAAGTACCCTGTCTGCCCTGTGACTCTGCGCTCTCTCTCCATTCCTGGTTGCCTTACAAAGCATGCTCTATCATTGTATTCAGAAAAAAGGTTTTCTGATTACTGCTGGTCCAGAGTGGCAAAATGTTAACCTGAGATATGCAGCACGTAATGTAATATAAAACATCAGTAGCACGCAATAACACCGCCACTCCACAGGTCCTGGGATGTGTGAATTATCCTAGACCCGCAGTGGTGAAGGAATGGCGCTGAAGCTAGGCCTCTCCTGCTAGACCTGACTGATTATTTACTATAAATCCAAAAAAAAAAAAAAAAAAAAATCAGAGAACCTCCTGGAATTGAATTTTAAAATAAATAAGAATTGAGCATGTCACTGTGTCTCCTTCTCCTGTTCCTTCCACTCAACCAAAAGCCCATCCCTCTAGTCATTAATATTTAGGAGTTAGGTCTGCTGTCATGTTTAGATCTTAACGTTTTAAGTCTTTCATAGTGAAGTTCTGCTTATTGTTCCTTGACCAAAATATTTTTTACAAGACGGGGGTTTGTGTCCATCAGACAGCAATACGTGAAGTTACTCTTGTCTTCAGTCTCAGGAGTTCAAACTAAAGGTCTGTTCCTGTTGTCAGCGCTACTCTAAATGAGCGCAATAGGTCTCCACACATCTGGCAAAGACTCCAGATGTGAGAAAGATGAAAGCATGCCCCCTGGCTTAGAGCAACCCTTTCCTGGAATTTCATTCTGTGTTTTATACAGACAAGTGGGAAAGAAGAAAACACATGCTGATTAACTGGCCAAAGGAAACATTAATAGTATTTGCATAGCGTACAGAATAGACTGCAAGGTATTTTTGTAGAAGAATTTCTACCTCACCTTCATTGTTGAGGCAGAAACGAAAACCACGAAAGCTTTGTAAATAATTCCTAGGTCATTTCAGGCATTGCTTTTCTTGGTATTAAACCGTGCCTTGTCGTTAAATACGACAGTACTCTTTACCTGCCATTTGTCCACTCTCCTTTTTTTAGAATGTCTAAAACACTTCTAGCCGGGTGGTGGTGGCGCACGCCTTTAATCCCAGCACTCGGGAGGCAGAGGCAGGCGGATCTCTGTGAGTTCGAGGCCAGCCTGGGCTACAGAGCAAGATCCAGGACAGGCACCAAAACTACACAGAGAAACCCTGTCTCGAAAAACAAAAACAAAAACAAAAAAACCACTTCTGAACTGCTTTCCTGTTTTATGTCATTTAACTGAGACTTTCCTTTCCTTGTATATTCAACACAAGGGAGGAACTTTGTCCTTAAGGAAAAATTCAGTTCTCAAACATAAATTAAAAAAAAAAAAAAAACCTTTATTCTTTTACTTGCTGTTTGATACACTTGTGATTATCAGTCCAACTTTCTGTGGGAATGCCCAGAGAATGCATGATTATGAATAAGTAGCCATGTAACTTCTTATCTCATAGCTTCTTTTAGCCAAATTTGGCAAACAGGCCAAATTTGGTCCAGCTCCAAATGTGCAGGCGTATTGGGAGGCACCTGAAGAGCAGTTAGTGTGGCCGTGTGTTTTCTAGGTTGCTGTCGTGGGAGAGACTGGCCTTCTCAGACTCCTACCTATTGTCTGGGTCTGTGTTCTGAAGGGCTCCCTTGTTGCCATCGCAGTGACAGCTACAGTTTGGAGACTGCAATAGCATCTCACAGTCAACTGTTAGCAATATTACTTTTTACTCTACATTTTAACATCTATGTAAGTAAGAGTTGTACTATTTCAAAATTAAAAATGGGGAAAATATGTGTTTTCTACCTTTATGACCTATATCTGGGGTCAGTTTTCCTAAAAAAGCCAAACTGAAAATATTTTTTAGACTCCATAAATACTGAGGAAAATGGAGGCACGTAGATATTTAGGATCATAATGTACCTACTTAGGGACTGCAGGATAGCTCAGGGTAGAGAACATGCTTAGTATGTATGTGACCTGGGTTTGATCCCCAGCACCCCAAAACAAATGCAAAGAATGAATGCCATGTACCTATTTCACGATGTAAAGTCGTTCTTAGATGTGGGCCATACACCAACAGTCAGTGGCCATGTCTCAGCCACTGCACCTTTTTCTTATAGATCTGTGTTCTTTCTTACAGATCCCATGGCTGGAAGTTATGGCATGATGGGTGATGACGGCTCTATTGATTACACCGTCCATGAAGCCTGGAACGAAGCCACCAATGTGTACTTGATAGTGATCCTTGTTAGCTTTGGCCTCTTCATGTATGCCAAGAGGTAAATAGGGCAGAGAAGATACTGAGCACTTGGAGTTTTAAAGGGTTAGGATGTGGGTTGTTGTTTTGTTTTAGTTGGATTAAATGCATCAATGTATTTCTTCAGAAAGTGTGTTCCTGGACTGGAAGGTGTTGTCTACGCAGGCGCTGGCGACTGAGGTTTGATCTGGAAATCCCATATTCATCAGGGTAACAGGACCTGCTGCTCTAGAGTGTGGTTGCTGTCACTTCTCAAGTAGCCCGACTTTGTCACCAGCTTTGGTACATTGTCCCCTTGCAAAGAGCACACTGTAAAGTATTTTTGGTCCAAGTGTCTGAAATGCAAAAACACTTAACGCCTATGTAGTCAGCAAACCTCTGTCCACCCGTTGGACCTTCCCCTTGATTCTTATGCGTGGCACTGTATCAGTTTGCTTCCTGTTGCTAGGATAAAGACCATGACCAAGAGTGCCTTGCAGAGGAAAGCATCTGTTTCAGCTTACAGGCCATAGTCCTTGAGAGAAGTCAGTATAGGAGCTCAAGAGAGGAGCCTAGAGGCAGAAACTGAAGCAGAGACCATGGAGGAACATTGCTTATGGCTTCTTCTCCATGCTTTGCCCTGTTGTTTGCTTATATGACCTGAGACCACCCACCCTCAGTGAACTGGGCCCTGCCACGAGAGTCATAAATCGAGAAAATGCCTTATAAACTTACCTACAGGCCAGTCTGATAGAGTCTGATAGAGCAATTCCACAACCGAGGTTCTGTCTTCCCAGGTGACTCCAGCTATATCAAGTTGACAAGAAACCAGCACACTACATCTCTGTTCTTTATAAAAATGTCGGTTCCTCAATAACAAGGAACTTGTCATTTACGTTTGTGTCAGTGATATACCCCATAGTCCAAATTCTTAATAGACTCTTTTCTGCCTTCATTGCTAGGGTGGCTTCACTTAAGTGCCCTTTTCAACTCTTCCTGGTTTCTTTCCCCCCAATCCAGCAAAACAGTAATAGAATTGATGATGATGGTGATGGTAGTGGTGGTGATGATGTTGGTGATAGTGGTGATGATGATTGTGAAGGTAGTGATGGTGGTGGTGGTGGTGGTGGTGGTGATGGTGATGGTGGTGATGATGGTGATGGTGGTGATGATGATTGTGAAGGTAGTGATGGTGGTGGTGGTGGTGGTGGTGGTGATGATGGTGATGGTGGTGATGATGATTGTGAAGGTAGTGATGGTGGTGGTGATGATGATGGTGGTGATCATGGTGGTGATGGTGGTGGTGATGATGATGATGGTGATGGTGGTGATCATGATTGTAGTGGTGGTGATGATGGTGATGATGACTAGGGTATATTTTAAAGAGGAAAAGCAGTATTCTGCTTGTAGATATATACTTCAGGACATTCTCTACTGAGGTTTTAAAAAGTCATTAAGTAGTTTATTAATAGTCCAGAAATAATTTCTGTTTGGACTTGGACATACCTCATTTATTTATACTTGCCCTCACACTGCCATGTAGCTCCCTCTCAGTGGCTGGACTGCTGGGTATGGGTGTAAGAAGGTGCCACATGTCATCACAGATCCCTGTGACAACTTCTCTCTCAAAAGAGCTACCACCTCCTTCCCACTTTTCTTTTAAAAGCAGAGATGCACTGCTCTTGTTTCTAAAAAGGTATCTCCCACTGAAACTGTGTCATTAAAGAACATTTTTAGTTATGAATTTCCCAAACTAAGGTCTGTTCACATCCGGCATACTCCCCACTCCAATGATTTCTCTTTAGTTGGATGTTGTGAAAGGGAGGAAAAATGAATGCTTTCTTGTTTGTATACTGCTGTTTTTAACATGCCATTTTCCCTAGGAGTTAAGGGGAATCGCAACAGAAGGGCCTCATTTTGATATATTATTTAGCAATATAGTATTATGTATATTATAATGCATTCAGCATCTTTTTTCGTTGTGATGCCATAGCTCTACATAGAGAGCTTATATGTTAGCGGAAAATAGAGTACTTCACAGAAAGAATTTGTTTCATTCTTTTAATAGATCGTGAGACAATTACATAAGTATTGAAACAAATATGCATTTGGTTTTGTGTTCTAGGAATAAAAGGAAAATTATGAGAATATTTAGTGTGCCACCTTCAGAAGAAACCTTGTCAGAACCCAATTTTTACGACACAATGAGCAAAATTCGCTTAAGACAACAAGTGGAAATGCATTCTGTTTGTAAGTATGTTCTTTGCCGAGCTATATGCATGCTGTGTTTAAAATAGATCTTCTATTGCACTCAGTTAACAAAAGGTTATAAAACATGGTTGCTTATAAAAACTTAAGCCTTTTCAGACACAGCTAGGCAGATTTATCCCAAGTTACTGCTGTTAAATCTTCGGCTTTTCTGTTGCCTGAGGCCTTCTATTCAGCTCTGCAGAAATTGAGACTATCCTCATCGTTTGACACCCCTATTTCTTCCTCTTCTGATTTCTCCTCCTCATACTTCTCCTTTGGGATGAGACCGAAATGGTCAAACAACAGAACACCCAAGCAGTGTAAGAGTGACTTTCAGGACTTGCAGAATCGAGGAACAAGGCCAGAAGTTCTATTTGAACAATATTAATAAATCCGATGGTACTGGCCACTGCAAGCATGTACACAGGAAAGAAGAAACAAGTTTTAAAGTGTACATTGAAGCCTTTTGTGCCATTACTTAAAATATGAAGGTGTGGCTTCCATGGTGCATTCCATAGGTTGGAGAAGCAAGGTAGTACTTGTATTAGAATGCCAGGTTCTTCTCAACTGTCACCTTGCTGGGATCTAGAATCACAAAGGAAACAGAGCTCTGAGTGAATCTAGAGTGGGTTCATTGAGGGGGATGATTTACTCTAAATGTAGCATGGCATCAGAGCACAGGCTGAAGTCAAGGACAGAGTCAAAAAGGAGAAAGCTGGCTGGGTAGGAGCATCCGTCTCTCTATTTCAGACTGAGGATGCAGTGTGCCTACATGCTTGCTGGTCTTCCTACCACATCTTCCCTACCAGGATGGACTGTGTCCTAAAACCAGAAGCCAAAACAAATCCTGCTTTTCTTAAGTTGCTTGTGTAAGGTATTTGCCATAGCATCAAGGAAGTAATACATTGTTGTAAAATCAAGCAAACAAAGCGCTCCTTTTATTATCTCTCTATAAAGTAAGTATATACATATGTGTATAAAATGAGTACCCATGTGGTGAAAGCACGGAGATGGGACCAGCTTATTGAGCTCACAAGCGTGTTGATTACTGTTTGGAGCTGAGTGCAGGAAGACCGCACAGACCCTTTTATTGTTTTTCCTTGAGATGGTAAGTGCCTGGTTTTTATTCTCTTCTTTTTTATTTTGGTTTTTAAAAAATTCTTTGAGATTTTTATTCATATATATAATGAAATGTGATCACACGAGAAACAGTCATCCTCACTTCATACTAAGAATGCTGGAGTCTCAAAGTAGTAAAAGTGAGACGGGTTTATTTTTGGTATTATAGAAGCAAGGTATTAGCCTGAAAAAAAGGCGAGCCGTGGCTGGCACACTGATTTGGCACAAAAACAGTGACTTTTATGTCTCCAATTGTATTTTTCTGTCCCCTTTAGTCTTTATTGGGTGAATTCTTTAGGGAGGTACAATTTTCCCAGTGTCTAGTATTTCCCCCCTCACCAAATTCCCCATCCTGTTAGTTCAGGACATAGAATGCTATCTACTCGATACTGGGGCTCAGAGTTCCCCCTCTTTTGGTACGTGGGCTGAGTTATGTACCAGGCCGCCGGATGTTTCAGCTCTTGTATGAGCCTAGAGCTCCTAGACAAGCAGGCACCAGCTGCTGGATGGGGAAGATGGGCCTGTGTCTCTGCTTATCTGTTGTTCCCTGATGAGTTCTAAATGCACCTCATGCTGAAAATGGACCATAATTATTTATTTCCTAGTCTCTAAATTCTAGTCTCCCTTTTATCCAAAGCTTATTGGTCTTATTTTTAGATTTGCTTTAACTTTTTAAATTGATTTAACATTTTTTACTCTATCACAGGGCTAATGGTCTGGTCTGCTATCTAAAAGCATTAGATTATGTGGATGTGTTTTGGGCATTTGTTTGTTAATTTTGTTTTAATGGGTTTTTGTTAAAACTTTATAGGGAAGAATGTATTACTCTACCTTAGTTAATACTTCTGCTACAATTACAAAGGAAGTTGGGATGAAGCCACGAACCCTTTCTCTTTTTTAAATCCTTTCGCCACCCTGTCAAGGGATCATCCCTTTCTGAGCTTTTTGTTCATTCTCTGCTTCAGTTGCTGCCTCCAGGTTCCTGCCTTGACTTTCTTCTATGATAGACTATAAAGTGTAAGCGGAAATGCACCCTTTCCTTCCCGAGTTGCTTTTGGTCATGGTGTCCATCACACCAGCAGAAAAGCACACCTAGACACATACCCTACTGCCTGCTGCCTTCCCCAGGTCTTCATTTTGTAGAACATGAGGAGGTTGTAAGCAGGACAGGCAATCCTGGACTTTTAACCTGGATCATCCCTGTTTCTTTTTGAGGGGAACATAGGCGTTAACTCTACTCTCAGCCTCGCTTCTCTTAAAAGTCCCCTAGGTCTTATTTGAAGTGTTGGAGAGAGACCAAGGTCTGGCAGACCAGGACACCCAAAGGTGGGATGGGATGCGTCTCCTACACATAGAGACCAAGGGCTTCTCTCCAAATATGGCAATCCTGGAAGATGTCCATCTCCCAGATTGTGAGAAACAATTACCCTCACTTCAGAATAAGAACAGTGGAGTCTCAGAGTAGCAAAGGCAAGACAGATCTATTTTCAGCTGACTGAAGTCATCCTATACAGAAGGAAAAAAAATGGCCGTTGCTCCTATTTGACACGGAACAGTGACTTTTATATCCCAAGTTGCAGCTCTTTGCCCCTTTTAATTCTCATCGGTTGAGTTCTTTAGAGAGATACAATCTTCCCAGTGCCGCGGCTTTGCTCCCTACCCCAATTCCGCAGCCTGTTGGCTCCAGATCCAGCTGTATCTAGTGGGTGTCCGGGGGCATTTTTCATCCCCTCCTCCCTCTGTAGGTGGGCTCAGTCAAATAGCAGATTGCCTGTAGTTTTTCACCCCGGACACGCAGGTGCCAGCTAGGGAAGGTGGATGTCGGTGCCTCCTGCTTATCTGGGTTCTCTGGTGAGATCTGAACACACCGCACTCTGAAAAGTGGACCATAACTAATTTCTTACAACATGTTCCTCCCATTCCTCTCCAACTCCCACAGAGCTCCTACAACCTCAAGTTGTTTGAAAACACAAAACCAAACCCATACATTCGGTAGTATGTGCATGGGTGTAGGGCTATCCACTGGAGCTTAGGTAACCCTACAGTGACCATACACCCTCAAAGAATGATTCTCCCTTCCTCAAGCAGCTGTTAACTGCCAATTGCTCTTCAGTGAAGCATAGGGCCTTGAGAGCTCCTTCCCCATGTATACTCAAATTTTAGTTGGCTTGATCTTGTGCACCTCTTGGACAGGTAATCACTGCTACTATGTATGAGCTCTTGGGTACCAGAGTCATGTTATTTCCAGAAAACATCGTACTTCTCCCCACCCTCTGTCTCTTATGGTCCTTCTGTCTTCTCTTCTGCAATGTTCTCTGAGCCTTGGCAGTGATGGGAGGTGTGCTATTCAATAAAGATGTCCCATTTAGGGACCAGAGAGACAACTCAGTGGTTACAAGCACTGGCTGCTCTTTCCAGAAGATGCAGGTTTGATTCCCAGTACCCATGTTGTGGTTCACAAATATCTTTAACTCCAGTTTCAGAGGATCCATCCCCCCCCCCCCCCGCTTTTTTTTGCCTTCTCAGGCACCACACACACACACACACACACATAGTTCACACATATACATGCAGATTGAATACCCATACATATTAAACAAATAAAGGACATTTAAAGATGTCCTGTTTAAGCACTAAGTACTTACTCTTAGTAGTTTGAGCAGTTATAAGTTTCTTCATTGACTACTGCCAACTGCCAAATATAGTCTATAAGCAAGGTTGAGAGCAACCCCGGTCTATGAGTATAAATATAAATTGTTGCTGCAGGCTGGAGGAATGTATCATAAGAACTCAGCTGGTTATGGCAAAGTCACTACCTGGAGGGATCAGGGAATTCCTCCAGAGGAAGCCAAATTCCAAGGAGTTTTTGGTGTTATTTGGCTTGTTATGTATCAGCTATATTCTGTTATGAAAACATGTGTGCCTTCATAGTTTTCCCAATTGACTTTTCCCCCTAAGAAGGGCTAACAGTGTGGACTGATCACTCTTGGACATACACACTCCAGGTATTTGGAGAACAGCCTCAGGAAAGGCTTTCTCTGGAATCAGATATCTCCCTTAGTCACTTTCAAGGACTAACAGTGATATGCTAACCAGTCATTAGCACTCAGTTGACCTCTTTTACCACTCCCATTTTGGATTGTTAAAGAAAGCCTGGTGGTCACTGCTGGAGGAAAAATTCTTACCTGCCTTTATGACCCCGTAGAATTCAAGCCTGGTGACCTTATTCGACCAGGGGCTTGATATAACTGGATTCCGGGGAGACTTAGGTAGAACGTGGAGAACAGAGGACGGAGAAGAGAAAAGAGAATGGAAGAACTAGATGGGTAAGAACTTGAGAGGAACAAACTGAGATGGGAAAGAACTAGATTGAAGGGTTAGAAGAGAGTACTAGAGGAACGAGATGGAAGATGAGGAAGAGTCAGATGGGAAAGTTCTAGCTGGGTAGGAACAAGGTGAAAAGGACCTAGATGAGGAAGAATTAAGACGAGAGAATTAAGATAGAACTTAAGAGGGAACAGTAGATAAACAGAGAGAAATCAGGCAAGAAAGGAGCTAGGCACGAGAACAGAACTGAAGCTGTGTATAAAGGATGTTATGCCAGAGGAATTAAAACAAGTGGACTATAGAGCTCGGTGTGCTGAGATTCTATTTCCCGAAAATAGTCCTCGCCGTTAGTAGTTCTCTCTCCTGAGCCCCTGGGGTGTATAATATTAAGGCTGGTCCCTCTAATATTATACAAGAAATTGTTAGAAGGCAATATGACAACCTGACCATTTAGCAAAAACAGTTTCAGGTTCCCTCTTAGGAATTACGATCTCCTTGCCATGGACTTTTTGTCCAGGTTTACAGTACCAGGTGTGAAATATCCAGCTGTGAAATATCCAGCTGTGGAGCAGACCTCACATCCAACCAGAAAGTGGTTGGTTACTGCATAACAGTCATGCCACTGTCGCACCAATGGATACAGCCTGTCTGGCAGGTCAGTATCGTAGCGCGTAGGATCCAGCGTGGGGTAAGACCATTCATGTCTTTTCTCCCCCAGCAACAGGCATGGTCTCTTCAAGCACTATGAAAGCTAGCTGGTAGGGAGGAAGTTTTCCAGTCTGAGATTTCTTTCTCTGTGTCCTGCAGCTTGAGTGTGGGGTTTCAGCAGTAGGGGCTTATTGTATATTACATTGAGTAACCAAGGGCAACACCACCAGCCTGGGTTGTCGGGAGGCCTCTGGGGCCAGTGACTCTTAGGGAGGTATCCCGTGCCCTGCACTGCCCTTTTTGTTCAATAACCCATGGCTTCTGGGAGCAGCATCGTCCACCCACGCGGGCACCTCCAGTCAAACTTTTCCTTTTTACAGTTGTATTCTGAAATGATCTTACTAACTAGTGGGCTTTTATAAGACCGTTTCATAGAGCCTTAGTTTGGTCAACCCACCCCTTCTCTCCTCCATTGCTCTGCTCCATACCACCCCTGCCTTCTTTCACGTGTGTTCTACATTCCTTCCCATCGTAGCTTTAATTGGATTGTGAGATGCTAGGTGTCCATGTAGCTTTTTCATATTCTGTTCCTTTCTGTTAACCACTCTCCCACGCCGTTTTCCCCTCCTCTCATGTCCCTCCTTGCAGAAGCCTTTCTGCCCCACCCCCCATATCCCATGACTCTCCTTTGGGTTTACCTAGAATTCACTTCCACTCCTTCTGGTTCATTGACATTTACGTGTGCTCCAAGCTAAACACACAAAACAAAATATTTGAAACTAGGTGCACACAAGAGAGAACGTGTGGCATTTGTCTTACTGGGCCTGAGTTACCTCATTTAATGTAATTTTTTCCAGTCCCATCCATATCCCTGAAGGTTTCACAATTTTATTTTTCTTTACAATCGAGCAGCATTCCACTGTGTAAATGTACCACATTTTCACTATCTGTTGGTGGACATGTAGGTTGATTTTGTCTCATAGCTGTTGTGAATAGAGTGGCAGTGAACTTGGATGGGCAAATGTGTCTGTAGTAGGTTACAAATTCCTTTGGGCTCATGCCCAGGAGTGCTAGAGCTAGGTCATATGACAGTTCTGTTTCTAGCTTCTTCTGTGGGCTTTTAAGTTAAATATAGTCAAACAAAAAGGCGGTAATATCAAAGCGCTGAAAATAAGTTGTTATTGAGTGCTCAGCCCTGAGTGGGTTGTCTTTATCAACCCCCTCCCACAAGGCTCAGTGACCGTCAAGGAAGGAAGAGGGTGGAAAGATGGTAAGAGCCAGAGGTGAAGGAAGAACTGCAAAAATAGTGTTTCCCACACGTGACCTGTCCCACACACGAACTCACAGTGCCTGGTTGCCTGCACAAGATCAAACCAGTCAAGATTCTGGGACGGGTGGGTGAAGGGTGCATGAATCCCCACTTGTGGCAGAGGAGATGTGAACAGTTACTGGTTGCTGAGGTAGAGAGTCAGTTTCTTTCAGGGGAATGGCCCCTGGTAGGTTGCCATGGTTCCATGGGTGGCCCCACTACCAGGCACAAACTGAAACTACTGGACTTCGTGGGTTAAAAAAAAAAAAAAAAAAAAAGCGAGGACATGAAGTTGGAAGAGAAATGTACAGTGATGAGAGAGTCTGAGAGAAGTTGGAGTGGAGGAGCAAAGTTATGAACAAAATACACGGTATACATTTGTATGTGTGTATGAAATTCTCAAAATACAAATAAAAATCTATTTTTTTAAAGTAGCAATGTAGGGTAAGAAAGGAAGAAACTTAAAAATTTAATAGCTTACTCAGTTTTCCCCTGTATTTTAAAGTTCAGAAGGATCCTGATGTTTAAATAATTGTAAATACAAGGTATATATAAATAGTGTCTAAATTAGAAGATCTTAGAATATAATTAACTTCCTCTAGAAGAAAAACAGTTGTTTAATTCTAAGCTAATTTCCTACCAAGCATCCAAGCATCGTGATTTAATGATATTATCTAGTGGTAATTTTATGCTTTATCTTTCTTGTCATTGTTTTTTCATAGCAAGAAAGTACGAGTATCAACAGCCGCAAAGCCAGGCTGACAGTGTGCAGCTCTCGTTGGAATGAAACTTCAGACTGAGCAACGGAAGTGATGGCGAAGCAGTGTGGCAACACGTTCCTGCTGCCCTCTCCTCAATCAGGACCGGCATTCAGAGACCCTGTCAGATAAAGTCATCCCGCTGCCCCGCCCCACCCCACCCCACCCCACCCCACTCCCGCCCCCGCTTCCTCCTGTTGCTTCTAGGACTTGCTTCATAAGCACAGAAACATTTAGAAGGAAGATGCCTTGTGACTAGAGATGAGGGCTTTCCCTTTTGAGGATGTTTGATGTCTTCAGGACACAGCAGAAAATACAAACGTGTCTTCGGAAATACGAACCCTGGGGTTAATGTCACTTTGATTAGAATATTTTTGCAGAGTTGAAACATGAAATTCTCACTCTTGAGGTGGTTTGCACTTAGGTTGCGGCCTGTGCTGATGAGTTTAACATCAGTAACAGACTGATTTATGTCGCTCTCGCTATGGTTCCTGGCTCTGAGTCAGGGATCTTTGCTTCACGACTTGTGTGACACACCACTGAACTCGTAGTGGCTTCTCCATCATGAAGCATGTCCCATCTGCTGGTTGTGGATGCTTTCTGTAACTGGATTGCCTCCCTTCATTGTATTCCCCACACTTGTTATTTTGTTTCTGATCCCATATTTTCCTTGCCTCCATAGGGCTCCTTGAGGCCGTGCTGTTAGACAAAGAGACATCTTTGAGACCTTGAGGCTGTTAGACAAAGAGCATCTCTGTCTAGCTGTTGGTACTTAACTTCCCCATGTTTCTCCGTCACTGTTGAAAGTTACCGTCTGGTGTCTTGTGCTTTGTAAAGCTTGGTTGAACACACAGCTGTCTTGACTCATTCTGTTATATACAATGGGATGGTTTTTTTTAGTCTAACTTTTCATGTTTGTTCATGTAAAAGCTGCTTGGAGCTAAGGGTAGAAGCAAGACAGACCCCAAACCGAAAGCTCCAGGCCCGCTACTTTGATGAGTGCAAGGGCCTCTGGAGAAACCGGAAGAGAGGGACATAGCACGGTAGGAAATGAACCACACAGGAGACGTGCGCAGTCTGCTTTAGTTACGGAGTTAATGGATGATCCCTGAACCAGGAGTCTCTGAGGCAGACTACCTGAAGCCTGGAAGAGAGCAGACAGCGAAAAGACAAAGATCTGAGCAGCCTTCAGATGGGTCCCACCCCAAACATCCTAGTTTGATTCCTGCCCATGGATTGCCTGATCGAACAAAAATCAATACTTCAGCAGAAGTGAACAGAGCCAAGGAGCCATGCACCACGTTGTTCTTCATGCCCAGTATAAAACCAGAGGCAATGATGGGAAGAACAGGAAGGACCTGAGACCCATCGTCAAGAGGAAAAGCAGTTAGTACAAATGGGATCCCAACATGTCCCCTATGTTAAGTCAGCAGACAAGGACTAAAAGCGCTGTTGTTCCTTGCATCCTTAGCCCCTAATGGCGTGACTTCAGGGGTTCTCAACAGATTAGAGCAGCCCCTTGCCTCAGACTTCGAATGGAAAAAGTAATGGCGAACGGCAGGGAAGGAATTTACGAAATATAGTGGTATTAGAAGGTAAGGGGAATTCGAGCATCCCATCCAATCTTCGGGGTCCTAGCATGAACTTCAGGTTTAAACAGAGGAAGATTTTTAGACAGGAGCAGTCTCAAGCCTGCACACACATGTACATACACCATATGTGTGTGTATGTGTGTGTGTGTGTGTGTGTGCAAGAGCAGTTCCTTTAAAAAAAATCCAATTTAAAGAAAAAGGCCTTGAGGATGAGGTGTACTCGGACCCAGAGGTCTATAGGTGTGTGGAAGATTCAGGAGCATGAGTTCAGACCAGGGATAGGCTTGGGTTTAAATATCACCCATATCCTGCCAGGCATGCTTTGTGCCTCATGGTTCACCTTGAGAAGCTATACCAAGTATTAACTGCTCAGGGAGGGATGACAGGATGCGTATCTCACAAGAGTGGTTTCTGTTGTTTATATATGTCCTTTAAGTTACTGTATAAGACTTATGCCAACAAAGAACTATTGCTAGGTTAAAGGCCATAGAGAAATGTCCGTGTCATAATTAAAAGACAGAAGTTCTTTACTTTCATAACATAAAACTGCAGAGCTATGGTTATAAATCACACCAAGCACTCTTCCCTTCTAGCCTGTCTCCATTCCTTCTTGTCAGCCGTGGATTCACAGAAACACTTTCACCAGGGGCTCCCAGTGGCACACTGGGCTGGTACTCAGGCGATGTTCACTATCCTTCCTGTCCTCTGTTATGATCTCTCCAGTCTCTCAGTCCTCTAGCGGCCTGCTTGGTGAAGCTCCTCCTCCTACCCCAACTCCATTCACTGGGGTCTGTGGTGATAGTGTGTCCCCAAATATATTGTGCACCCTAGTAAACTTATCTGAGGTCAGAGAACAGAACAGACACTAGACAGACATAGAGGCCAGGAAATGGTGGCACACATGCCTTTAATCCTAGCATTCCAGAGGCAGAGATTTATCTGGATCTCTGTGACCAGGAATGGTAACACACGCCTCTAATCCCAGGAAGTGATGGTAGGAAGTAGAAAGGTATATAAGGCACGAGGACCAGGAACTAGAGTCTTGTTAAGCTTTTAGGCTTTTGAGCAGCAGTTCAGCTGAGATCCATTCTGAATGGGGACACAGAGGCTTCCAGTTTGAGGAAATAAGATCAGCTGAGGAACTGGCGAGATGATGTTAGCTGTGGCTGGTTCTGTTTCTCTGATCTTTCAGCGTTCACCCCAATACCTGGCTCCAGGTTTGTTTTTATTAATAAGACCTTTTAAGATTCGTGTTACAGGGGTCTCTACCTCTTGGTGCAGATTCAGGGGATCCCAATCCCTTTCATCCCTGTCTATCCAGACTTACCTTTGTCCTACTTAAGCCTGCTTGCAGGGGTCTGTCCTCCCACCACACTTCACTGCCTTGGGACTGTAGTTCTTGGTGCAAACACAACCCCTCTAACATATTCCCACAGCCCCTCCCAGCCTTCCTCCTCGCTCACCTCCATTTCTTTCTGCCACCCACCAACCTGCAGAATCTCTCTACCCCCTTAGTCACCACACTTTCCTAGGATCCAGAGAGGGCAACAGTAACCAAAGACTAGAACAGCCACCCAGGAAAGAAGACCAGATAGCAACACCAAGAAACACCTCCACTGTCATAACTTCAGATGCTTGGTCTGCAAAAACAAACATGAACAGCCAAGACAGTTCACTTCCATCAGAACCCAGTAATCCTATTACAGTAGGCCCTGAGAGACGCAATACAGCTGAAGCCCAAGATAGGGATTTCAAAATAACAATTATGAATATGGTCAAGGACCTTAAAGAGGATGTGAATAAATCCTTCAATGCAGACTGTGACAACACAAAGAAACAGCTGAATGAAATAATGAAAACAGTTCAAGACATGAAAGTTGAAACAGAATCACTGTCTTAGGATTTCTACTGCTACAAAGAAACACCATGACCAAAGCAACTTGGAGAGGAAAGGGAAACCAAGTCAGGAACTCAAATAGGACAGGAACCTGGAGGCAGAAGCTGGTGCAGAAGCCCTGGAGGGGTGATACTTACTGGCTTGTTTCTCATGGCTTGCTCAGCCTGCTTTCTTATAGAACCCAGGACCAGCAGCCCAGGGATGGCCCCACCACAATGGGCTTCGAACCTCCACATTCAATTACTAATCAAGAAAAGGCCCTAGGGAATTGCTTACATCCCAATCTTATGGAAACATTTTTTTTTAACTGAGGCTCCCTCCTTTCCAATAACTCTAGCTTGTGTCAAGTTGACATAAAACTAGCTAGCACAACCAGTCACTAAAGAAAAACAAACTGACATAAAACTAGAGGTGAAAAATTTAGGATATCAAGAAAAACAACAGAGGTATGAAGCCTCATGAACAGATTATAAAACATGGAAGAGAGAATCAAGTATTGAAGAACTGGATAGTTTGGTCAAAGAGAATTTTAAATCTAAAATAATCCAGACACAAAACATACAGGAAATCTGGGACACTATGAAAAGACCAAATCTACAGATAATAGGAATCAAGGAAAGAGAAAAACAAAACAAAACAAAGACAAAAACAAAAAAAACAAGTCAAAGGTACAGATTATATTTTCAGCAAAATCATAGAAGAAATTTTTCCAACCCAAAGAGGTGCCTTGTTGTAGAATATTATTTTAAGGTGTATTACTTTTGTTTATGTTGCATTTGTTTAACTCTGTGTTACTGTGTCTGTCTAAAACACCTGATGTCTAATAAAGAGCTGAATGGCCAATGGCGAGGCAGGAGAAAGGATAGATAGGGCTGGCAGGCAGAATATATAGAAGGAGAAATCTGGAAGAAGGAGAAGAAGTAGCCAGAGAAGGAGGAGGATTGGGGTCAGTCACCCAGCTACGTAGCAGGCCAGGGAGTAAGAGTAAGTTTTATAGAAGTAAGAGAACAGGAAAAGCCCAACTGCAAAAAGTAGTAGATGGGATAATTTAAAGTTAGGAAAAGCTGGCTGGAAAGAAGCCAAGCTAAGGCCGGGTATTCATAAGTAAGAATAAGCCTCCATGTGTGATTTATTTGGGGGCTGGGTGGTGGCCCCCCAAAAGAGCCAAGAAACAAACAACAACAGTGCCTATAAAGGTACAAGAAGCACACTGCATCTTCCATGACAAGATTTCCCTTTCCTCCTTTTTTCCCTCTCTTTTTCTCTTAAATTTTATTTTGTTTTACTTTGGGGTGGGGAGGGAGATGGATGGGATTGGGAGGCATGATGTGAAAGACACAAAGAATAAATAAAAAAATAAGTAAAAAAGATCAGAAGGGAATCAAGAGTTGAGTGTATCATATTTTGTACTTTATAAGTTCTTTTTTCCCATGCTCCAGTTTATGGTTTTTGTGTTGTGAAAACAGTGTTTAGAACTGTGAAGTGTAAACAGTAAGGGTGTTGTTTGACAAGTAAACAAGGTAGAAGAATGTAGCATGAATCTTAAAAGGTTCTTATTAAAATCAAACCTGATCCCAGTTATTGGGGTAAATGCTGGAAGATCAGAGAAGCAGAACAAGCCACAGCCACATCACCTTGCCAATTCCTCAGCTGATCCTGTTTCCTCAGACTGGAAGCCTCTGAGTCCTCATCCAGAAGGGGTCTCAGCTGAACTGCTGCTCAAAAGCCTAAAAGCTTAACCAGGCTATAGTTCCTTGTCCTCACACCTTAAATACCTTTCTGCCTCCTGCCATTACTTCCTGGGATTAAAGGCGTGTGTCACCATGCCTGACTGTTTGCAATGTGGCCTTGAACTCACAGAGAACCAGTCGGATCTCTGCCTCTGGAATGCTAGGATTAAAGGCTCGAGTGCCACCATTTTCTGGTCTCTATGTCTGTCTAGTGGCTGTTCTGTTCTCTGACCCCAGATAAGTTTATTAGGGTGCAGAATATTTTGGGGAACACAATATCACCACAGAAGAGAGATTTATGAATGGGACAATTACCTTTTGATCTTGTCTGAGAGGTCAAATCTGGCAGCATTTGGTGGTCTCTGATAGCTACATTTTATATGAATATTATGAAAACTTAAAGCTTAGTTACTCTTTAAAGAATATAAGTTCTTTTTATGGGATTGTGATTTGTAAAATGCATCTTACATTTTCTGGGTTTTTACAATACAGTTGGGCCCCATGCTTTTTGCCAAGAAATTCTGATTTTCTCATTTAGAGGAATTTAGAATTTGCTTCAGGCAATGGTGCATTGAAATTATGAGTCTTCGAGATGAGCCTACTTTCTCTTGTGAGATTCCTTGAACAAGCCAGCTGGTGAATGATATCATTGCTGTCCCACAGTGGGTGGTGGGTCAAGGTCAGTCTCTGCCTATGGCACTTTCTCTACCTGCACAATGCTTATGATTTCAGAGACAGAGCTCACCAGTTCACAGAAGTAGATGGCCGGTAAATACTTGTCAACGTCTGTTTCCTGTTGGGTTAGCTCCACTCCTGTGAACTGTTTGTTGACCTGTATCACCTGAATGTTAATTGGCACACCATTCTCTTCCCACACCTCCCCATGTCAGGCCAACACCAACTCTGAGAATATAAGAGTTCCTTTTTCATTTTTTTTTAAAACAGGCTCTCTCTATGTATCCCTGGCTGGCCTGGAATTTACTCTGTAGACCAGGCTGTCCTGTAACTCACAGAGATCCACCTGCCTCTGCCCGCTGAGTCCTGGGAAATAAAGGCGTGTGCTGCCACTCCTGATAAGAATTTCTTTTCTTACTTTTACTGGTTCTCTCCCTTTTCTTCCTCACTCTGCCTTTCTCCTGCTTTTGCTCAGTTCCAGTCTCTTGGGCTGCTGTATATGCACCGCGTCTGGGGCCTAACGATTGTTTTCGTCACCTCACAAGAAGGTCTCGATAATCCGTGAGACACCTCGGCACAATCCAGACCAGGGCTCTCTCGGGGTAGAATTTCTGAGTTTCCAAGTGGGTTTTATAAAGGAGATGATATAGGAGAATTTGTGTGCATTTGGCAATAAAGTATTCCAGGCACCCTCTCCACTCCAGTGCTGGAAATGGAAGCCAGGGTTCTGTGTACGAAGGGCTCTGCTACTGAGTGACAACCCCAAACCCCAACAATGAAGTATTCTGAAGCCAAAGAATCATGGATATATAATACTATTTGCTAGAGGTTTTTTTTTTTTTTTAAATGATACTTAGTACAGAGACTAGTACTGCAAATGTCTTCAAGCTACTAAAACTGTTTTCGGTGTGCCAGGGATTATAATGTGTGCCCTTCTATCAGGTCTAATTTCTTCACCTTTAACTGACACAGCCAAGTGTGTTGGTACCAGCCTAGGCTCTCAACCTTCAAGAGACTGAGGGAGACAGATCATGAGTTCAGGGCCAGTCCGGGATGCAGAACAACATTCCAACCAGGTGGGAGTGAATACCCAGTTTCCTGGTAAAGGCCAGGAAAGTAGAAAGGGGACCCTGTGACTGGAAGAGGAAGGCTCTGTAGGAGGAGAGCGGGGAGGATATAGAACATAGTGGAGGGGGTAAACTGGAGCTAAGAGTACAGCAGGTAGGTGGAGGCCAGAGAAATGGAGGTAGGGACATGACGGCAGCATCAGGGAGACTCATCCCAAATGACATACATACAAAACCTTCATATGGAAAATCCATTACTTTGAAGTGAACATAAAAAGCTAAACAAAAGCTAATTAAACTGTTCAAAAACTAAACAAAAAACGAACCAATACAAAATTGCTCCACACTTTTCAGTTAGTATTATGCAGTTTAATATATTAAAGTAATAAATGAGTGATAACTAATGAACAACCGAAATGGACTTGATGCAGTAGGTGAGCTCAGGAAAAGTAATATGTAGGGGAAAGCATGAAGAAATCTTAAATAATTAAGTCTGAGAATGAATTCTACTGCTTTTAATAATGAAATAATACTGTTGTCCTAGGGGTACTACTGCTGTGATGAAACACCATGACCGAAGCAACCTGGGGAGGAAATGGTTCATTTGGCTCACATTTCCACATCACTCTTCATCATCAAAGAAAGTCAGGACCGGAACTCAAGCAGGGCAGGAACCTGGAGGCAGGAGCTAATGTGGAGGCCATGGAGAGGTGCTCCTTATCAGCTTGCTCCCCATGGCTTGCTCAGCCTGCTTTCTTATAGAACCCAGGACCACTGGCCCAGAGATGGCACCACCCACAGTGGGCTGGTCCTTCCCACATCAATCACTAATTAAGAAAATGTCCCACAGGCTTACCTACAACCTGATCTTATGGAGACATTTTCTCAACTGAAGCTCCCTGTTCTCTGATGACTCTAGCTTGTATCGGGTTGACATAAAGTCAGCCAGCACAGATGCTCTGTTCAATAAGGAGGCAGCATGATAAAACAGAACAATGGGATTCAAGTTAATGAGAACTACGGCTCAGTTAACATTGCAAAACATGATCTGTATTATAACAACAACCACAGGTACAGTTTTACTTGGAAAGCAGACCCTTTTTTTTTTTTCAGCGTTCTTGCACTTATTAAATTATAAGCTACTAGAAGAGTGTGAACTGTTATCATGATTATTTACAGTTTTTTTTATTTTTTAGTACCAGGAATCAAACCCAGTGAACACACTAGGCAAGAACTCTACCACTGAGCTGCAGCTGAACCCCAGGACTTTTTAGAAAAGGAATTTTAAATTTTATTTTAATTTTATGTATACACACACACACACACTCACACATGTATGTGTGCGTGCACCTGCGTTTGCGTGTGTACATGTGGGTACAAGTGTCCATGGAGTCAGAGCTCCCTGTAGCTGGAGTTACCTGACATGGGTGTTAGAATCTGAACTCATGCCCTTTGCAAGAGCAACGTTCTTAACCACTGAGCAACCTTTCAGCACCCCTACAGAATGTCTTGACATAGACATCCTTGTATGATCTTCCTGCAATCCTGTGATTGAGACAACCAATTCCATGATGATAAGAAGACTAAGGTGAGAAAGTTTAGTAATTAATATAACATCACCAACGATGGCAGACACAAAACCCAAACCCCAGTTCTTGGACCCAGACTTGGCACATGCTATGCCTTGGCTGTGGCTTAAGTGTGTTCCCTCGAGGTTCACACGCTGAAGCGCTGGTCTCTACTGTGGTGGAATTAGGAAGCGGTGAGTTTTTTTTTTTTTAAGGTGTGGAGCCTAGTGGAAATTCCTTACATAAATTGTGGTCATACCCTTGTAAGGGAAAGGACAGTGAGGCTCCAGCCTCCTTGAGGCTTCCTATTTGAAGACATAAGATCTTTCTCCTCCCTGTTCCTGCCATCCACTATTAGGCCTCACCAGAGATCATGATGTTTGGACAGTCCGCCTCCACAGTTGTGAACTAGATAAACTGTCGTTCTTTATAAAGTTAGCCTGACTCCGATAGTCATGGTAGTAATGCAGTACACACACACACACACACACACACACACACACACACACACACACACATGAACAAGGGCTGGGAAGATGTAAGAGTCCTTGCTCTGCAAACGTGAGATATGGAGTCTAATCCCTTGCACCCATGTCAAAAGCTGGGTGTGGCATTGCTTACTGTAACCCTATTGCTGTGGGGGGGGGGTAGACACAAGAGAATTGCTGTGGTTTGCTGGCTGCCAGCCTAGTTTCAGGCTCAGTAAGAGACCCTGTCTCGAGGAAATAAAGTAGAGAGTGACAGACAGGCCTCCTAACATCTTCCTCTAGCCTAGCCCCGCCCCCTCCACCCCCACCCCCCACTCCTGCCTGTAAGTTCACAGACGGGCGCCTGCACACACTTGTGCACATACAACCATTCACACACACGTACAATGGATAAATATGGTACATTTTCTACTATTTATAATTGGAAAAGATGGGAGAGAAAGAGAAGATGAATGTATGAACACAGCTCTCCCCATCACAGCAGACAGTAGTGAGGCGTTAGTGGAAACAATCTTTACTAAAATTCCTGCTTTAGCATTTCCTGCCTTGGAGGTTAGACCTAACTTCACAGAATCTGCTGTAGTTTTTATCTGAAGTGTCTCCCAAAGGCCCATATATTAAACAGTGCATTGTCCCAGCCTCCCACCATCAGAAGATGGTGGGAACTTCAAGCGGTGGATTTGGCGGGAGGTTTTATATCGTACTGAGTGTGCCCATAAAAATATTGTGGGACTGCTCTCTTTCTTATTCTCGTTTGTGCACTAGCCAGAAAGTGAATGCTTGCTCTATCCCAGGCAAAATTACAGGATCAAATGGTCAGGGCCCCAAACCTCCAAACCACGAGTTAAATAGGAATTATAGTTTTTAATTTCAGGCATTTTGTTATAGTACCAGAAAGTTGAAATAGTCTCCACTTAGTCATATATGAAATGATAATAATATCTAAATTTAAGGTGATTAGAATTAAAGTGATGTGTATGATAAACATTCAATATGAAATATGAATAACAGTGCTTGCAAGTCTAGCACATACTATGTTTCAAAGCTCAGCGATGAAAAAAGTTTGAGTTCCAAAGTTGGGGTTGTGGGCACATGGGAGAAAAATAGCCAAACATCAAATACACGTGAGATGGCTTAGGACCTTCCCTAACTGTAAGTTTGATATAAAAACAACAACAACAACAACAACAAACCCTTTATTCGTTCATTCAACTTACAAATGTGATGAAAAGCCTACTAAATCAGATTATCCCTTCACTCATGTAAGTAGAAAAACTCCAACATTGCCCAAAATAGCATGAACGGCAGGAGGGATGTCTTCCAGTGCCTGGCTCTGCCATTGTTTCCTGAGCATGTTGGTGCTGCACTCCGTGAACACTGCTGTACCACGCCTTTCTTCACCCTATCATTGGTGTAGATTACCTCAACACTGACAGGCACCTAGTCCTTCTGGAAGCGTGCATCTTCTGATGCCAGAGTGTTGACCTTGTCAAATCTTTGGAACTTGAGATATTGATTTCATAATGCAAAAATGTCTATTGCCTGTTGGATGTGTCTTATTTTTCAAGCTGGTGAGTTTTAATTTTGAAGTCTTTAAAATTGTTGTGTTGGTGATGGAAAAAAAAAAGTCTTAAGGAAAAACCTGAATTCTGTAGGCATGTTTGTGCACTGACTTTCTAACGTGACGTCGTTGCTGGTGGCGGAGCTGTACTTTACAGGCACAAGGTTGCCGTCAGAAGCCAGTGGGTTTCTTCAAGTTAAATTGCTGCTACCGCTTTCCCAGGGAGGATACAATGTCTGTAATCCACTGTGGAAATAGGGGTGACCCAAAATACTGATGCAGTTTAAGCTAGTTATTCAAATTTGCTTTTTAATTTTTAAAAGAATGTGCTTTGAAAAGCCTCTTGTGGGCTAAAGAGATGGCTCCGCGGCCAAGAGCACTGGCTGCTCTTGCAGAAGATCCTGAGGCAGTTCCCAGGACCCATATGGTTACTCTCAATCATCTGTGACTCCAGTTCCAGGGGATCCAACACTGTCTTCTGCCCCCCGCAGGCACCAGGCACACATGGGGTGCACAGACATACATGCAGACAAAACCTCATGTGCATAATAAATAAATCTTTGGAAAAAAAGAGAAAAGCCTGTCGGTCTTGACACTGCTTTGGTTAAATGGACCCCAGATCCCTTGCCTTCTGTGAAAGGAGTAACATGTTTCTGTAGGGTGAAGATTTGGAATGACAAGGGCAAAATTACAAATAACTCTTAAAATATTTTCATTTTCTTTTAACATATACTCTTAAAATCTTAAGGGAATTTTATCATGCACTTGCACAATCTTTTTTTACAAGCACACACACACATATAATCAGAAAACAGATTTTAAACTCATAATCCTATAAAATGAGTGTGTATTCCCACATTCTGGAAAATAAAATTCTCAGAAATAATGCCTCATAAAATATGCTTAGTTATTACTAAATATAATTTTTGAAATTTAAAATTTGATTTAAGTAGTGCATTTTAAATGCCAGAACTGTTTGATTACAAAGGTCAGATGAGTCAACCATAAATTCCATTTAGCCTTGCCTGTTGTATTGATTCTGGAGTTTTATGTGCATGACTTTTAAAATTGTTGATGCCCAAAGTGTCAAATGTTTTAAAATTAAATAGCAGACAACTTAACTTACTTCTAAAACTTGACTTATAGTACTTTTAAAATTTTAAATTTAAAGTATGTAGTAAAGAGTGAACATTAGTAAAGGGGATAATAAAGACTCGAACATTTTGAGGACAACCTTAAACTAACTGCTAAAGAGTTGTCCATTGACTTGCTTGGTCATACGCCCCGAGGATTCATGAAGCACCCTTAATTGTAGAAGTCCATGTTTAAGATGATAAAATACACAAAGTGGTTTAGGGCAAGCCAGTTAGCTTTGCCTTCCTTCATGCTCTAAGGATGGAAACCAAGATTTATCTTATTTTCCATGATTTTCTTCAACTCCAATCCAAACCATCCAATGTGCCTGTGATTACCCAACACAATTCCAGGAGAGACACGAAGAAATGTCTACTCATCTCAGATAGGGAACCAATGACAGACCAAAGGAAGGATGCTACCAAAGTCCATCATGGTGGACCAGTTAATTTTAGTGGGGACCCTAATGGAATCTGGGTGGGGGGTTACTTAAAGGAGCCAAAGTGACTCCAAGACAGCTATATCACCAAATGCACCCTAGCATGGGTGGCTGTTTGCAAGACCTGGAAACCTGCAGTGCCCTACAGGTTGCCCAATAGGTTCCAGGTAGCCCAATAGGTTCCAGGTAGCATGATAGGTTCCAGGTAGCTCAATAGGTTCCAGGTAGCATAATAGGTTCCAGGTAGCTCAATAGGTTTCAGGTGGCTCAATAGGTTCCAGGTAGCTCAATAGGTTCCAGGTGTCTCAGCTGTCTGAGCTTCTTCCAGGCAGCTCAACTGGTCTCTGCTTCTTCCAGGCAGGTCAACTTCTCTCAAGAGTGTGTCCTGAAGCTTATGCATGCTTGGTGCTTACTTACTTTTCTGGTATTGTGAAGAGACACCATGTGATGTGAAAGAAGAGGGGAAAATACTAGGCATGGAAAAGTTTAAATGGGGAGAGGGCAGAGAGATGGGTATTTTAGATAGGGTTACTGTTGCTTTGATGAAGCACCATGATCAAAAGCAACTTGGAGAGGAAAGGGTTTGTTTTGCTTACACTTCCACAACACAGATTATCATTGAGGGAAGTCAGGGTAGGAAGTCAAGCAAGGCAGGGATCTGGAGGCAGGAGCTGATGTAGACCATGGAGGGGTGCTGCTTACTGGCTTGCTCTGTCTGCTTTCCTATAGAATCAGGACCACCAACCCAATGGTGACCCCAACCACAGTGGGCCGGGCCCTCCTCCATCAATCACTAATTAAGAAAATGTCTAACAGGCTTGCCTTCAGCCCCATCTTATGGAGACATTTTCTAAATCAAGGCTCCCTCTCTTCAGATGAATCTAACTAGTGTCAATTCCACATAAAAAGGAGCTGACACATTGGGTGAAAGGTGGGGGCCGGGGGAGAGGATTAAACAAACCTAAGGATGCATGCAAAAGTCATATAGCAATGTGCTATTTTATAAGCTAACTAAAAATACAATAATAATAGAAAAGAGTTTGAAAAGAGGTCGTCTGCATGAGTGGACAATGCTCCTCCCAGAAGCCAAAGGATTTTAAATGAAAACTCCCATATTTCTCTATGAACTCTTGGCCAGGGAGACCACAAAGGCTCCCAAATACCAGCTATTATCATTGTACTTGGTTTCCCACTGGAACTGGATGATAAGACTACACTTTGGCCACAGGACATAGAAAACAAGATGTAACTATGCTGGCAGCTTCCTTCTTGCTCACTAATGACCATAACGCCAGGAACATTGTGATCTAAGTAGGAGCTGGAGGAGAAAAGGCATCAAAGGTCTTACCCAGATGTGGACCCTGTTGCAGATGTTGTAATCGCTACCTGCCAGGCAAGATGAAACCACTGGTGCAAGTATTTGGGGGATAATCAATTGTTTTCTGATTGCAGTTGAGAACTGGCCCACAGGAAAGAATGTACGCCTAGTACTGTAGACCTGGTCAAAAGCCTACAGTGGAGGATGTAACGGGCCCTAGGTGGGAATCCTGCTATTGATGCTTTGTTAAACGAACATGTGGTCCAGCTGCCTTCTAAATATTTATGCTTTTAACCATAGACAGTGTTGCTTTTAGCTCTGGTTAGGGCAGACTCTTCCTGCATTAGGCAACAGTTAGTGCACAGACTCATAACTGGCCAATGCGTGGAGAATGTGTGACTGTTGAGTACTCAGCCCTAAACAGAATGCTATCACCAAGGTCCAGGGGACATTTGGAAGAGGCAGTGGAAAGATTATGCACATTAGAGGATCTGGAGGAGTGTTAGGAAATACGGTCTTCTGGATGTGTTCAGAATATTGGATATTGGCTGTTGCAATCATGAGCGCCCAGCAGCTAGGGCTACTTTACAAGAATGACATGTGCACATGCATGCACACACACATGTACACACACAAGACATGAATGCAGGAGGGAGAGTAGTTGGGAAAAAGAAAGAGTTCAGCAGGACTGGAAAAGAGGGAAGGCAATGAAGAGTAAATATAAAATAAATAAATATGAAATTAATTTTGCAAGTTGTAGAAAAAGAAATTCTCAGAGAGGACTCATAGCTTCCAAGTCTATGTCTACACACTCACTATGGGAAATATTAATTTACTTCCATCTTTATTTTATAGATGAGAGGACAATACAATATAATTGTGGTGGTGAAACATGCTTAAAATTTCTGTGTCCTTGTCTAGACCTTTCTCCATATTTTACTGTGGTTAACAAACAGTTATGAATTGTGTAATTTCATGCCCTCAAATTTCTCATAGGGTTTGATTTTGTTATAAGAAAGAGGGGAGGGTTTCATGGTGGACTCATGTTTCTAGAGAACTGCCAACATGATCTTTGAGAAGATATTAGCTGACATATCCCAGACACAAGAAAGAGAGTCCAACATGGATGCAGGACATGAGGCCTCGGTCTACTATGAAGCATTTCTTTCATTCACAGAAAAACAGACAGACAGAGTGACAGACAGAACTTCTTCGCTGTTGTACTCTACCTACCACCAGTCAGTAGAGGCTGAGGCTGGATACAGAGGGGCATGACCTGAAGCTGTGTTTGCCTGACCCACATGAAAGCATCCTTAGGCTTTTGGTCCCATCTCCAGACACACATTTTAATTTCTCATTGGTAAAAGTAGATAATATAAGGCATGGGAGAAGTGCAAAATTATTATGCATAAAAGAGATTTAAAAATGAGACTATTCAGGAAAAACTCCCAGGAAATGCTAATCGTTGAAGCTATCATTTTCCCCAGGGGACAAGAATTTGATTTTAGGGATAAATACCTCAGTAGCTGAAAGATGTGATTACTGTCAAAAGGTCAAAAATATTTGAGGATTTGAAAAGAATCCATGAAAGATGTGAGAGAATGCTATTGTCTCCATCCAACCGAGAAGGCCAAGTTCATGGGAAAGCCAAGTGAAAAAGTCAAATCGTGTTTTATGTGAAACATAGACCTTGTAGGTACTCATCAGAGGAAATTACACACCAAGAGGGTAGTTCAAAGAAAAACTCATTACTCCCGCTACAAATGCACAGAACTGCAAATACATGGCAATGCTAACTGTCTTTGGGTTTTCAATAAGCAGTCAACAGCTTTTGCAAGCTATAATCTAGTTCTTAAGGGCCTACACTCACAATTACCCTGTGGATGAGGCCATCCGACCACAAACTGTCGAAATTGTGTAATGTTTTCCACAAATGTTAGGTTCACAGTTCATTAAAAAGATGGTGAGGTCTGTGCCAGGCTTCCCATGCTCGGTTGCTCCACGGCTGTGTTAGCTCTCTGAAGTCATCCCGGCGCCCGTACTGCCCTGTGTAACTCCACCTGATTTCACGCCCCATTGATCTGATCCCTGTGCACGTTTCCTGGATCGGGTCACTAACCTGGATCTGGTCTCCCCACCACATGGACATTTTGGGTGGCCCCACTGGCATCCGCTGCAGGCATCTCATGTTCAACATCCCTCAGCTCCATCCTTCCTGTTCGCTGCCTCCTTCCAAGGCAGCATTGGCTACCTGCAGGTAGCTCTTCCTGGCATTCTCACGAATCTCAATTCATTCTCTTCTTCCTTCTCCCCGCGGACATTTCTGTACTTCCTCCCATGTTGTTGTCCTTAGTTCTCTTGCCTGGATCTTGTTCAGTGCAACTCCATCCATCAATAGTTCCTTTGTCCACAGGAAGAAATTCAAGCTCTTTTGGGCAGCAGTGAAGGTCTTTGAGTCTTGGTTCTCCATCTCTTGACTTAACTCTTCTATTCCACGGAGGTGGGATGTTAGGGTGGAGCTTTGTCACACAGTCCTCAGACTCTTAGTTCCACAGAACCAAATACCCTCCTCCAGCCTCCCTCCCTTCCGTCCTTTGTTTGACTAGCTGCAAAACCAGCCCTCAGTGGTCCAGTGCATGTATGCATCCATCCTTCCTAGGCGTGTCCCTTGCCTTCCCTTACTGGGTTAGGTACATCCCCTCTACACAGCCTTAGCATCGTGATGTGCTCTACAGCCACACACTTGTCCTTGTCTTGGTGAACACAAGTTGCCAGAAGGAAGCTGCATTTAACATTCTGCAAGGTTGATTGACTGATTTAAAGTTGCATTGACGTTTGGACTGTTGTAAACCCAGAGAAAAATTTCCTGGGGCAACCTTATCTCTTTTAATGACCATTTATTGCCCTTTTCTGTACCTGCCCTAACATCTTTGTGACTATTAAGTAAATCCTTTGGAATATACAGAGAACTGGTTTCCAACCAACCAAATAGCTAAGAATGTCGTCAGATCACCTCTGAGGCCTAAAGCAGAGGATTCTCCACTTTTTTTTAACCCGACTACATAATATTTCCACCACTGTAGTTGAAAAGTGTCTTGATTCATGACTTTATTCATTCTATTACTGTAAAAATTTTGTAAAACAGCTTCCACATAGAACACACAATTTGGGTTAACATGAATTTGTGTTCCCTGGCCATGGTCACTCATAATTGACTCCAGAAAAACTATGTGTCAACCCCTTTGAGATGAGACTTGTGTGAGATGTGTCCCCCAGAGGCTCATGGAACTGAACCCTCAGGCCCCAGTTCCTGCTTCTATTAGGGGGAGGTTGTGGAATCTTTTGGAGGTGCAGCCTTGCTGGAGAAAGTATGTAACCGGAGATAGGCTTGGAGGGTTGATAGCTTCACCCCACAAGCTGCTCAGTGTCTGCTTCCTGTCTGTGACTAGAAAAGTAACCACCCACTTCCCGTCTCCTCTCTCCTGGTTCCATGCCTCTCTCCTGTTATAGACTCTCCCTCTGGAACCCTGTGCCAACACAAACTTTTCCCCCCTCAAGTTTGTCTTTGGCCATGGTATTTTATAATAGCAACAGAAAAGTAGCTAATATACCAAGTAACTATTTTCAAGATAAATACCCATAATGTGCCACACCTGCCCCAACAAGGAATCACTGGCACTTCCCTTAAGGCATGATGACCTGGGAGCAGTATTTGCAACCTGGTAAACAACAGTTATGTTAAGGAAAAGAGACAAGGAATAAAAATGTAATGAAAGGACTCAAGAAATGAACTGTATTTGTGGTTTAAAACTGTTTTCAGCCCTAATGTCCAAAGGATAGTGTTGAATTATAGATACTTGAATTTTTCTCTTCATATTTCATAATAGGTTTTATGTTTTATAAATAGCATTAGCTTAATCTAAGGCTTTGTTCAGGAATAAGAAATAAGGAATGATGATGAATAATAATGAATCATGAATGAGGCCACCATACAGTGACATCTTAGGTGTGGTATCTCACTCCTTAAAACAGTAAGGATGTTTCTCATTGCTAGAGCATTGGCGACACATTGGAAACACAAAAATCCCAGGATATCCAAAACAATCCTGAATAATCTAAGAACTGTGGAAGATATTACTACCCCTGAGTTCAAGCTGTACTACAGAGCTATAGTAATAAAAAACAGCATGGTATTGGTACAAAAACAGACATGTTGATCAGTGGAGAAGAAGTGAAGACCTAAACATAAATCCACACACCTATGGACACCTAATTTTTGATAAAGAAGGCAGAAACACACATTGGAAAAGAGACAGCTTCTTCAACAAATGGCACTGGTTGAACTGGATGTCTGCATGTAGAAGACTCCAAATAGATCCATATCCTGCACAAAACTCAACTCCAAATGGATCAAATGTCCCAACATAAAACCAGATACAGTGAACTTGATGGAGAAAGTGGGGACAAACCTTGTGAGAGAACAGTGGGGAACTGTTGGATCAGATCCTGGGAGGAGGGACAAACTGAATCTGATTCTTCCTATCACCTATTATACCTGTCCTAATTTTGTTAATTTTTAATCTGAATCTTTGGTCCCTGGTTGTTCTATTCTAATATTCCTGTTCACTTTGTGTCTTTCTGCCCAAAATCTCTTAAACTCTAGATGGTCCTAACCTTGCAACCAGAGATGAACACTGAATCCGCCCTCTACCATGGACCAATATATCAAACTGCCCTTTAAATGTGTATCTCTACCCATAGTGCGGCTCTCTAAGATCTCATCAGAGAAGTTTCTTTGTGCAGTGAACAGAGGTTAACAGAGAAAACTATACTTGGTAAAAGTGCAGAGAGTCAGTGTCTGTGGAGTGCTTAGCCACAAATGGGACATCTGTAACACACACTTCACCCCAAGGCTCGGGGACTATTGCAGAAGAGGAGGCAGAAATATTGTACAAGCCAGAAGACAGGAGGAAAGCAGTGTCTTTGGACAAAACAAGACCTCTGCACTCATGAACTCCAAGCCTTTGCCTGCACAATATCAAATCATTTCACACATAGCTGAGGAGCCATTGACAGTTGATGGCTTCTGGGGCAAAAATAGTCAATTTTCTTTAAAAGTCTGGCTCCAGTAGGCTGACCATGCTCCAGTGCACGGCCCCACACCCTTGAGTATATAAATAGCACAAATAGGAATTAGTGGCTTACAAAAGTGGGGAGACATGAAGCTGTGAGGGGTTGGGCTGGGCAGTGGGTGTTAGAGGAGTTAAGTGAAGGGGGAATGGAGGTAATATGATAAAAAAAAACATTGTACACATGTATGAAATTCTCAAAAGTAATAAAATAAAAGAAAATATTTGTACATATATGCACATCTGTTAAGAAATTTATGTTTCCCTTCCTCTGTTTCTTTGTCATGTAATATCAACATAGATGTTTTCAGGGGGTAAGTGTTGTAAACATACATTATCATATTTAAAAGATAGATTTGACGTAAGTCAATGTTTATGGCAGTTTCCTTTAAATCATCATGGATTCGTTTTCTTTAGGCTGAGTAGTTTGTTTGTGTGAGTGTGTGTGTGTGTGTGTGTGTGTGTGTGTCCATCCATACAGTAATTTTCTGGAAAATTCAGGTTTCCATCTTTGTGAATGTTCAGGCCAACCAACACCCAGCTAAATGTGTCTCCGTTTCCAGCCAGAGGACATGAGCAGCACTCCATGCCAAGTGGGACGAAAGGAACGTCCCAGCCCACGTCAAGCAGGGTAGAACAGCCGCGCATCCTGGAGTTCCCAATGACCAGTAGTTTGCACTCAATACCTGCAGATTACAGCAAACTGAAGCAAGAAGATTGTGATTTCTAAACTATGAGTTTCTTCATTTTTCCCCTGCAGTGCTGAAGATCGAAAACAAGGTCTCCTGTGAGCTTGGGAAGGTCTCCACTACTGAGCTACACCCTATATCCCTTTTATTATTATTATTATTATTATTATTATTATTATTATTATTGTTTTGGTTTTTTGAGACAGGGTTTCTCTGTGTAGCTTTGCGCCTTTCCTGGAACTCACTTGGTAGCCCAGACTGGCCTCGAACTCACAGAGATCCGCCTGCCTCTGCCTCCCTAGTGCTGGGATTAAAGGCGTGCGCCACCACCGCCCGGCTCCTTTTATTATTTTTTAATTATTTTTAAATTTGAGACAGGTCTCACTAAGTTGCTCAGGGTGGCCTTGCTGTTGCAAACAAAGCAAACCCCAAACTTGTAATCCTCCTGCCTCAGAGCCCCTCAAGCAGCTGGGATTACAGGTCTGTGCCATGAGATTCAGCATGTTTCCTTTTTGTAATTTCCCTTTTATTCTTTGAGAAGTCCATACATTTATATAACAAAATATGATCAGATACACCTCTTGTTTCCCTTTGAACTCCCCTACCCCACATACCCACCACACTTCCTTCCCCTCCCTCCATGTCTTTTCATTAACCCACTAAGCACAGTTAGGCTGTGTTCAGGAGTACAGGTGTAGCACCATCCGCTGGAGCACAGGACATAGACCGGTGGCCACACCCTTAAAGAAGAATCTTTCCCCAGCAGCTATCAATCGACAATAACACTTCCCTCAATCAGTGTCAGAGCCTAGAGACCATTTACTGTACTTATGCTGGAATTTGGGCTGGCTTGATTTTGTGCAGATAACCATGATTTCTGTGAGTTCCGTGAACCCTATCACGTTCAGAGGAAAATGTTTCACAATGCTCCTCCCCACCCTCCACCTGTTACATTCTCTATTTATGATGAGGATAATGATGATGTGTATGATACATGAGTGCCTGCACATATGTATGTGTGCCATATGCATGCATGGTGTATGTGGAGGCCAGAAGAGGCCATTGGCTCCCCTGGAACTGCTGGAGTTACCATTGTTAGTGAGCCAAACCCAGGCCCTCTGTGAGAACAGCAACTGCTGTTAACCACTGAGCCATCTCCCCAGCCCCTTGCTCTTACATGTTTTCAGTCTCCTCTGCTAAGATGTTTCCTGAGCTCTCTCGTGGGTGGCATGGGATAAATGGGTTCTACCTACGGCAGAGCGCTCAACCTCTTCTGCTCAACACTTTGACCAATTATCTATCCCTGCACTGACTGGGATCCCTTAAAAAAGAAGTGCCACGGACTCACATTGAGAGCAGCTCACGTCATGAGTATAAACAAAAATATTCAGAAGACAATTTGGTAATACGAGCATTCACGAGACTCTTAAACAGTGCTAGAAGGTGCTAGGAAGGCTGTTGGTGGGGGAAACATCAATCATTCTACCCAGCATCAGTTCCTGCATGCTCCAGTGCTGACCTCTCGGGCAAGATGTAGTAGCCGGTGCTATAGTGGCAGAGCTGTTAAATGGTAGCTGACTTACTACTTTCGGATTGGATCTGAGGTCTGCTCCACAGGAAGGCATTTCATTCCTGGAACTGGAACTCCCATTGAGAGTCAAGAGTTTCTTTTTTAAAAGTTGCTTATAATGAAGATTTTAGGAATAACCCACATATCTATCTACTTAGTATTCCCCTTAGCTGTTCAAAAATCACTTTGCTATATCCTTAGGATTATTCTATAGGGGCTGGAGAGATGACTTAGCAGTTAAGAGCATTCCCAGAGGATCCAAGTTCAATTCTCAGCACCGACACCAGGCAGCTCACAGCCACCTATAACTCCAGCTCCGGGGGATCATGCCATTTTCCAGACACACACACACACACACACACACACACACACACACACACACACACAAGTATGCACGTACACACACATCTATAATAAAAAATTAATACTTTTTAAAAACAAATAAGCACTTGAATGTTCATGTTATGACTGGTATTAAAATCCAGGCTAAGAAGGGGGCAGAGAGAAAATAAGAGAAATTAATTTTACCGTAAGAATTTCTATAGAAAAGAAAGTATTATAAACAGAAATATACCCAAAGATCTTATCCAGATTCACACAGAGAGACAAAGAGGTGAAAAAAACGGAAAAGAAAACAGACGTGATAAAGGATAAAATGAGGAAATTCAAAGCAAAGGGAACGAGAAGAAATAGTAATTATCAAGTATTTAGTGGCATGAAATTTTCAGGAGTTGGTAAAAGATACAAATGGCCAGATCTAGGAATTAAGTAAACCCCAAGCTAAATAACCAGAAATGCAGAAATGAACTAGAAGCCACATTGTTCTGAAACCTGTTCAGGGCTGGGGAAATGGTTCAATGGGCAAAGGACTAACTATGGAAACATGAAAACCGGAGCTCAGGTTCCCCAGCATCCATGTTAAAGGGAGTCAGAGGCAGGGTGTTCCCAGGAACTCAGTCACCATCCAGTCCGGCTGCATCGGTGAGCTCCTGGTTCAGAAAGAGACCTCGCCCCCCAAAAATAAGGTTGGAGAAGTGATAGAGGAAATCACCCAACTTTGACCTCTGGCCTCCACACGCATGTATAGATACACACGCTCACACACATACACATGCATATGTAGGAAGAGAGGGGGTGGGGGAGAAGAAAGAATAGGAAGAAGGAAAGGCTACAAGAGGAGAAATTCTGGGCAGACTAGGAGAGAGGCTGAGCACATGTGGTATGAGGAGTTTGCCTTCAATAAAGAAAGAGCTCACAGTTACACGATCATTCTCCAGCACCAGGGCCATCTCGATACATTCTAATAGTTCACTTAAGCGTCCGAAATATTAAGTTTGGCTCCTAAAAGTAGCAGTTCTGTACTCTGTCATAATCACGGTAGTTGATGAGACCCAGACTCTCAATTCGAAAGGGTGGTTTTTGTTGTTGTTTAAGGTGAAAACCAGAGGGCTCCTTACAGCGATGTGTGTTAAAGCATTTGAGCAAACTAGCTGGATTTGCTGTCGCTTTTCTGTGATGTGGAAATAAGGATGGGCTCTCTGGAGGCTGGATGTGGACTGATGGAGGAAAACTGTTGAGGGGTCAGCAGAAGGGCGAGATGAATGACTCATGAGAATGTCTCTCGCATGGGACTCCAGCGAAATCTGAACAAAGGAAAAAAAAGGCTAACAGAATCAGATACCTACTCTTAGAGCTGACAGAGTGAGGCAGGGGACGGGAGGGGGATTATTCCAGAGCTATAATTTACTAAAGAACTTTTCTGGGATTCCAGTGGTGTTGAAATCAGTTATGGCCTGGTAGCAAGTTCGTGGGAAAGAGACAGGGGGAAAATTAACTTACACTTGATATGAAGCACATACTCTGTGGTATTCATAAGAGTAAATTATATGCAAGTGGGGACATTTCAAAGAACTTCCTTTCTCCCCTAATGAATATGTACTGTTAGATAACGAACTGTTCTCTTTGTTTTTAGTAAATAATCAACAACTTCTGATGCCTATAATCTAGTGTTTAGCTGTCCATACTTGTGATTTAAGTTGAGGGTCGATAAACATTACCACAATCCCTAGGAATTGCATAATATTTTCCTCCAACACTTAGTTCCTTGTCTTCAGTATAATACAGGTTCCAAGACATATCATGGGAGAGCCTGGGACTAGGAGAAAGCTTCAGTTTTAGGGAGAGCCCTGCTCATGTGAGCCAATAAGAATGCCAGCTAAGGACCAAAAGTAATGGCTGACTGGGAAAGCGCATGGCTGGTGATGGGAATCAAGGTAGGTGTAGTTATGTGTCTTGGCTTTGCTGCTCCCTGACCCCCGGAGAACTCAGGATACTGACTGACAGACTACAGCTGTGAAATGCTGAGTCTCCAACCTTCCACAGGGCACCTGGTGGAGTCATGGTGAGAACCGGAAGCCAGCAGATGGAAGAACAACCGTCTATCGGGGAGTGCGCAGCGTACTGTTGGTTTTCTTCTTTTCCTGTTTAATCCATTTTGACACTTTTCTCCAGGCACTCTCATGACAACAGTGAGAACACGTTGAGGTGAACATTCCAGTTACACAATGAGTGAGGACAATGGTTGCAAGAGGCCTTTTAAAGGAGAATGAAATACAACCATATACTCTATCCTTCGAAGCAGACCCGGAGGTCAGTCGGTCAAGTTCAGTTTTTTTCATTTAAACAGTGGGGGACTAAAAAATGAAGGCAGGACCAGTAGCGAAACAGAGGTCAGTTCCTAAGTCTCACGTATCTGCCGCTTGCTTAGGGACTTGAAGGTTTGTAGCCCATTAAGCTTTGAAATTATAAGAGTATTAATTAACAGGTATGATTTAACAAAGATTTGAAGGTAAGGCTCTATGGATTGCCTCCTCTTTAATCACACTTGGAGAAGCCGGTGTCCACGAGTGACTACTCAACACAAGAAGCCATAAGAAATGGTCATGCCATGCCCATGCCTCAACCGGTGCAGTTAAAGTCTACCAGCTAGGAGTTTTGAAAGCAATTCCAATCCTTTTTTTTTTTTTTCATAGTTCTGGAGGCTATAAGCAGTCATGAAAGTTTCATATGTCCTGCTGAAGCAAGAAGGTGTGATGCTTCAAGTATCTTCACAAATGGTTCTAACCACAAAAATCCCACTTGCCATGCAAGGTCTCATCCCAAGCGCACTATGCAATGTCTTAAACATCAGCTTAAAAAGGTAAGACCAGAAAGGCAAGTCATGAGGAGGAAAGAGAGAACAAAATTATTCTCTCAACAGTTGGCTCTGCCTACACTTCTTCTTACCCACAGATGTGGTGATGTAATGTGTACCCCCATAAAGCTTACCTGGGGATCAGAGGACAGAGCCAGCCACTAAAGCAGACATAGAGGTCAGGCAGTGGTGGCACACACCTTTAATCCTACCACTCAGGAGGCAGAGATCCATCTGGATCTCTGTGAGTTCAAGGCCACACTGGGCTACAGGAGAGAAACAGAATCAGGCAGTGGTGACACATGCCTTTAATACCAGGAAGTAATATGGCAGGACACAGAAAGGTATATAAGGCATGAGGAAACAGGAACTCACTCTCTTGAGGCTGAGGATTTCGTAGATGTAAGCTAGTGGCTGGCTGTTTTGCTTCTCTGATCTTTCAGCTTTTACTCCAATATCTGGCTCTGTTTTTTTTTTTTTTAATTATAAGACCTTTTAAGATTTGTGTTACACACAGACACTTTTGGCTTTTAGCCCCATTGTTTTGGAGCTATGTGGTGAAGCAGTGCATGGTGAAATAAACCACTCACCTCATGGCTGGGAAGGAAGAGACGAGGGTCTCACCATCTGCTCTGAGATATACACTCCCAGTGACCCAAAGACATCTTGCTATAGCAGGATACAAGAACAGCAAAGAGCTAGCTGGTTCCTGCGGGTCTGTAGATGGAGCCTATGAAAACATCCCTATGTCAACCCTCCATCCATGCCTGATATAAAAAGGGAAAAGAGGGGTCTAAATTTTGGCAGCCTGTGACATCTTCCACTAATGCATTCTCTTCCAAATATATCTGAAATTCCACCTATCAAAGTTAATGGATACAAGAAGAGTGCAAGAAGGTAGATGTGCAGAGAAAAGAAATCATTAAGAATAAACTAGAGGCCAGGCAGGCAAACCCTATGGCACAACCCAGCCTAGTGAGTATACCCTCTTATCCACAAGCCTTCTACACTTGCCCCAATTCTCTGATAAAGCTGAGAACACTAGTTCTCACTAGTTCACACTAGTGATCAGGCTCCATCTGAGTAGCTCAATTCCTCATTAGCCAATTATTTCTTTGAAAGGGAGAAAAACATTAAAAAAAAAACTTTAATGAATTTTCTGTACAAATTAAGTGGTATAGTTGGCTTTGGGAGCTATGGAAACTGCCAGAAGCATTTTGCAAACCAGGTAGGGATGTATTGTGCTCATCTATGCATCTATCCGTAGGCTGTCTGCAGAAAGCACATGGAATTAAGACGGAGGTGTCGACAAGGGCTTCCGAATACACTGGGAAATCTTCACGAAAACATCGTAACAGGAGAGGTGTTTCTAAGGCTGCATCTTCCTCTAAGCCAGTGGTTCTCAGTGGGCTGCAACCCCTCTGGGAGTCGAATGACCCTTTCACAGCCCCCCCCCCCCCAAGACTAACAGGAAACACAGATATTTACATTATGATTCGTAATGGTAGCAAAATTATAGTTATGAAGTAGCAATGAAATAATTTCATGGTTGGGGTTCACCACAACACAAGGAACTGGATTAAAGGGTCACAGCCGTAGGGAGGTTGAGAACCACTGCTCTAAGCTAATTCCCATGGGTAGGAACCAGTTTGATAAGAAGGACTTTATAGATTTGACTACAGCAAAATTCTATTCGGAATTAACCTTGCTAACATCCATCTAAATACATTAGGATCCTAGAATGTGGTGACATCCAAGTTTTCCAGGTGAATCTTGAGCAAGGGAGTGTACCCTGAACATCTGCTTTACAAACACACACACACACACACACGCACACACACGCACACACACCAAATCTCTCTGGTGATTGTATTAGTTGTGCTCTCGAGAGGAAAAGCACAGATAGGATGGATATATATAAAAATATATATATATTTATATATATATATTAGATTTGCTTCCACGGTGTAGCTTGGGTGGGACAACAATGGATGTCTTCACGGAGGCCAAAAGCTCAGGAGCTGCTCAGTCTACAAGCTGGGTGTCTTCACTGTTCTGTCCTAGCACTGAAGGTTTGGAGGGCTCCCAGAAAGCCACTGGCCTTTAATCTGTCCCGGAAGCCTGCTGAAGCTGGGTTCTGAAATCAGGGGTAGCAGTATCAGTGGTAGCGACAGAAGAGATGAACTTGTCAGCAAAAATGAAAGCAAGTAGGCCAAAAACAAGCAACAAAAAGTTTCTTTTTTCTTTACCTCCAGAAGGTACCATCCATTTTCATGGTCTGTCTTCCCACTAACCTGATCAAGCCTCACAGAGTGTGCCCTGTGGTTTTCCTTTAGTAGATTCCGGATTTTGTCAAGTGGACAACTAAGATTGTCATCACAGGTCTACCCCTTGTCACCTTGACACCCAGTCACATTTTCTTCACCCACATTCAATGCAAATGCATCATTTTCTCAGCACAGTAGCAAAGTCTTTTGAGGCTTGCTTAGTCTTTTCATGTCCTATAACTTAACTCGCTCACTGACTTTTAATTTCTATCATTATTATTTTTGGTAGTATCTTATTGTTTGCTCCAGTTAATTCATTTAACGGCCTTTTTTTGTGGAATCTCGTTTAAATGTGTGATTCTCCCAAAAGATCACTCTAAGTTAGAATCCCCAACTCTGGGAATTCTGACCAGTCCAGTAGTTTAACTTCACCCCTGGATCCACAAGGAACAGTCACACATAACATTTTCATAACATTTCCCCCATGTTCTGGGGGAAACAATTCTCCCTTTTTAAAGATTTATTTATTTTCATGTGTATTGGTGTTTTACCTGCATGTATGTCTCTGTGAGGGTGCCAGATCCCCTGGAACTGGAGTTATAGACAGTTGTGAGCTGCCATGTGGGTGCTGGGAATTGAACCCTGGTCCTCTGGAAGTGTAGCCAGTGCTCTCAACTTCTGGAGATCCATCTCTCCAGCCCCAGCAAGTAAATTTTCTTGTTGTGGGTTTTCTGGTGTAAAGTCTTTCCTGTCCGTATTTATCGGGGTCTCATTTCCAGCTTCCAAACTGTGGGTACTCTGTTTGCCTCACGAGGCCACCAAGAAACAGTGATCACGGAAACTGCTGAGGTCAACTCTTCTGTGGCTGATGGAGCAGGTTGCCAGAGCCTGCATACGGCTACAATTTCATGGCTTACTCTTCATTGTTTTTACTCTTGAGAATTTTCCATTTCCCCAAAATACAATTTCATATTCAAAAGAAAAGGCTTTAAAATGTATCATTTAAAACAATTTCGTGCATTGTTTCACTGGGATGTCCACAGCAGTAGGAAAGTTACTCAGACAAGTACTCACTAAGATGAAGTGGTACATTTAGCTCATTTCTTGGCCCATGAGAAGTACTCAAGGTAAGAGCAAATGTCACAGGTTCTGGTTCACTTGATCTACTTCTCTTTCATTTCCTCCCCTCCAATTAACTTGTTGCCAGAGCACAGGAAGCGAAACTCTCCTGTAATCCTGTTTGAATCAATCTTTCCCTTGACACTTACTAGTTAAGTGACCTTAGAGCCAGCCAGAAAAAAAAAATGACATGTATCTTGGCTTGACACACAAAGGTTTGTAGTTCAGCCCTGCAAGTTGGCTGCGGGGCCAAAGAAGCTGTCATCTCCACAGTAGCAAAACCACATTGGCTGCTCATGTTCCCTGATTCCACATGACATCTCCACAGATTCCCTGCAAAAGAAGAGCCAGGAAGCTGGGACAGATAGGCAAGGGGCATTGTCGCTGAAGAAAATCCTGCTTTGACCATAGCAAATTTCTTAGTCCCCTCATGCCTCATTTTCTTTATCTATAAAATGTAAATAATGCCTCTGAAGGCTGTCATGAGGATTAGTAACATTATTAGAGGACTAATAATGCATTTGTCAGGGTCTTGGAAGGAAACATGACACACTGAAAAGAATTCATTGTCCTCAGGAAAAAGTAATAAATGGAACCAGGTCTATGAGATTTAAGAGAACCAATACATGCTTTCAATGTTCCCCAGCAGTTTAGTGGATTGTGTTTTCATTTTCATTTAGTTTCAGGACATTTTTCTTATTTTTTCTTGATTTCTTCTTTAGCCCATTCATCATTCAGTAATGAGTTTTTATATTTATTAGAGATCTGTTTGCTGGTCCCCAAGTTTTATTTCATTGTGGTCAGATAGTATACACAGAAGCATTTCAATCTTTTAGAATTTGTAAAGATTCATTTTGTGTTCCAGGATGTGGTCTCTTTGGAAAAGCTTCCATGTGTTGCTGAGTAGAATGGGTATTGTTTGGTGTTTGGATAGAATGTTCTGTAGATATCTGCTAAGTCCATTTGATGTATAATGACAATTAGCTCTGATGTTTCAGTTTTTGTGCAGATGACCTGTCGATTGGAAAAAGTGGGGTATTGAAGTCACCTAGTGTTAATAGATTGGTGTTACTCTATGTTTTTAAATCTGTGTCTATCCAGTAGCACAGTAGTAGTTCTTAAAAATGAAATTGGGTGCACCAGAGTGTGGTGTATATGTTTATGATAGTAACGTCTTCTTGATTAACTGTTCCTTTGATGAGAATGAAATGTCTCTCTTTGTCTATTCTGATGAGTTTTAATTTGAAGTCTATTTTGTCAGGTATTAGGATGGCGAGACCTGCTTGCTTCATGGTCTCATTTAATTGGAGTACTTTTGTCCATCCCTTTTCTTTCTTTAAAGCGATGCCTATCATCAAAGCTGAGATGTGGACAGGACCCTTTGCACTGCTGCCACCACCCAGCTCTGTATCCAGACTTCCCAGGTCCTTCTCCAGGGTGTAGTCCTTCACCACCCAATACTTACTTTCTATAATCTACCACATCTAGCCTGGGTCTCATAGCCAGTGCCCCAGCCTAGTCTGGCCTCCTGTAACTTACAGCAGCTGATTCTAGGCTTCCACAGGGTCCTTCATTCTGAGTTCTGGCCCAGTCCCAGCACCTCCTTTTGCTCATCATCTATGTTTCCACCAGGACCTGCACTAGCTGCATCCACCCACAGGACCCTTTTCTCTGCCTCCACCACCAAGACTTCCCACATCCTCCTCCAGGGTCTAGCCTGATGAGTACCACTGACCTCATCTGCACCTTTCCTGAAACCTACCAGACTTAGTCTGGGTCCCACAACCAGTTCTCCAACTGGGTCTGGCCTTCCCTGCCTTCCCTGTAGAGGAGCTCTAGGCCAATGTTGTTATCCTAATATCCTACAAAACAGACTTCAAACTAAAACTAATCAGAAGTGATAAAGAGGGGTATTTCCTTCTAACCAGGAGAACAGTTAACCAAGAAAACTTCACTATCCTAAACAAATATGCTTCAAACCCAGAAGCGCCCAATTTCATAAAAAAAAAATCTACTACTGAAATTAGAGACTTAGATTATGCATTTTTCTTGCAGTTTTCAATACATTTTCTTTGTTTTGTATACTTAGTGTTTAAACTATGATATGCCGTAGGGATTTTCTGTCCCGAGCTTGTCTATTTGGTGTCCTGTGTGCTCCTTGTATCTGTATGGGTGTGTCTTTCCTTAGTTTGGGGGCGTTTTTTTCTATGGTCTTTGTGAACATCTGATCTATGCCATTGACTTTGGATTATTCTCCCTCATCTGTACCTATAATCGTTTGCTCTTTTCTTTTCTTTTTTTTTTTTTTGTTTTTTTTTTGGTTTTTTTTCAGAGGGTGTGTCTCTTTAGCTTTGCGCCTTTCCTGGAGCTCACTTGGTAGCCCAGGCTGGGCTCACAGAGATCCGTCTGCCTCTGCCTCCCGAGTGCTGGGATTAAAGGCGTGTGCCACCACCGCCCGGCTGCTCTTTTCTTAATGTCCCACATTCCCTGTAAATTCCTTTCTCATGTTTTTAAATTTTTTTTCATATCCTTTACTTATTTTTGCTTAGATCCTCTGTCTTCTAGTCCTGACATTCTGTCTTCTAATTGATTCATTCTATTGGAGGGCTTACTTTGTGTTTTCGAGTTGAGCTACTGAGCTATCCCATCTTCATTTCAGATTGGGTCCTCTTCAGTGTTCCTGTCTCTTTATTGAATTCCATTTTCAAGCCCTAGATGGTATTGACCGTCCATCAGCCTTATGTTTGTATTTTCTTGGGAATCACTCAGGCATTTGCTCTCCTTAAGTTCTTTCTGCTTAATTTCATCGAGCTGTTTCTTTGTGTCTTCTTTAAATTCCTTGAATATTTTGATGAAGTTTATGCTTTTTAATTTCTGTGTCCTGGGGTTCACCTAGATAATCCTTGTTGGCAAACATTTCTACGGGACTGGTAGGTTTTGGAGAGAAAATAGTGGCTTAATCTTTCATATTGTTTGTATTTTTGCAATAAGATCTGGCCATGTGGCCTTCTTTTGTTAGTTTTGTATCTCATGAGCAGGTTGGGGCAGAAGAAAGATTGTGTGGATGGGTTGGGCCTAGAGGTTGGAAATGCCTTCAGTGGAATAAAGCCAGATGGACAGAGGAGACTAGGGCTGTGTGAAGGATGTGTCCTGGTTCAAGTGTGTAATGTAAAAGAAATTTCTTTAATGTAAGAGAAAAGTAAACTGTTTTTTATACTTTTTAATTTTTGTCCCTTTGGACTTAATTTTTAAGCCTTGTTTTGTCTTTATACTTTGTTATAAAGTATATCATTTTAGAAATGTAACCTAGAGGGCCATACAATCTCTCTCTATACATACATACATATGCATATATATACGTATGTATTATGAAGACACACAAGGATCTCTTTTTCTCCCTTTCTATATGCCTGCCCTTAAATTTGAACTGTGTGCTATCTCTATGTTGTACTCAATAAACTGCTAAGTGTCCTTTATTCTCACTTGTCTTGAAATTATTTTCTGTAGCATAGTCAAGCATCTGGTTTAATATGAGTAGACATATTGATGTGGAACTTCCCTGTGCCTCCTCTCCGGCACTGATAATGATGCCCACGCGGTTTACTTTCTCTCCCCTTCCTTCCTTCCTTCCTTCCTTCCTTCCTTTCTTTCTTCCTCCATCCCTTCCTTCTTTCCTTCCTTCCTTCCTTCCTTCCTTCCTTCCTTCCTTCCTTCTTTCCTTCCTCCCTCCCTCCCTCCCTCTCCCTCCCTCCCTCCCTCCCTCCTCCTTCCCTCTCTCCCTTCCTTCCTTCCCCCATTTTTCTTGTGTTATTTTCTTTCCCTTCAATGCTTTTTCCAATCCCCATTTCTGCTGGTGAACAGCAGAAATTTGACCAGGTAGTTAAGCTTCCAGCACCCAACCAATGGATTAATTGGTATTACAAAATTATAGGATGTTAGATCTGAAGCAACAGTGTTTAGCCCCACTCATTAAGGTAAAGAAACCAAGCCCAGAAAGGGATTTGCACAGAAAGAGGCAGGGCAATCATAAGACTCCTGTCTTCTCAGTTCTTGGCTGAGACATCCCTGTCCTTATTGGTCATGAGGTGACCTTTCCAAACCCCTTTGTTTTCCCGTGTGCCCTAGTTATCCGACAACGTATCCAAGTTGCACTTGGAGATATGCTTCAGTATCTCTTTTCCTGGGACTCCCACAGAGGGATGATTGACAGGGCTGGTCTTTAAGATCTGAGGCTCAGGGCTCACGCAAGCTACTGCCTTCCTTTCTAAAGCTGTATGGAAATCTCACAAACTCTGCTTCTGAAACTCATCAGCCTGCTTATCTAGATGTCAGCTGGTAGTAACTTTCCATTGTTAATCAATCTTCAGACTCCAAGTTCTTTTCCTATTACTTAATATCACCATCAAAGATAAAGATGAACTTGAATATTTGAGGGCTTTGGAAGGTCAATAATTTTTAAGAGTTATTTGGACCATGATTAAACATGACCGAAACACTTGTAGAACACGGTTTGATGTGGATGATACATGCTTGGACTAAACCATCCTTCGCTTGCAAGCGGCCCTCAGTGACACCCATTGGAAATTACTCACAGACATCTGGTCTACAGAGCATCCTAGGGTCTGAACACTCCTCTGCAGGAAGCTCTTCTCTTCTCCAGGCGAGGAAATGGGAGACTCACCACTTGTTATATGCTTGGTGAACACCTTACATTGGTGATGTCATAGACTTTAATCCTCTCAATCACCCCGTGATAGTATCCTCATTTAAAAAATGAAAAAGAACTTAGGCATAAAACAAACAAACAAACAAAAAAAACCAACAAAAAACCTATGGCCAGGCAGTGGTGGTGCACGCCTTTAATCCCAGTGCTCGGGAGGCAGAGCCAGGTGGATCTCTATGAGTTTGAGGCCAGCCTGGGCTACAGAGTGAGATCCAGGGCAGGCACCAAAACTACACAGAGAAACCCTGTCTCAAAAAACCAAAAACAAACAAACAAACAAACAAAAAAACAAACACATTCACTTGTCCTGGAAGATGATAAGTAGAAGTAGAACCAGGCTGCAAACCCATCTCTGTCTGACTCCAAAGATTGATCTTTTACTATTTCACTGCCCTCCCTCCCTCCCTCCCTCCCTCCCTCCCTCCCTCCCTCCCTCCCTCCCTCCCTCCCTCTCTTCCTCCCTCTTTTTGAGAAGCCAGATCATTTTTTTTTTCATCTAAAACGATTTGTAATGATACACACACACACACACTACAAGTACAGAGCTGTTTTGTCTTATTCTTAATAACTAGAAACTGGAAGTATTCCAGATGTCGCCACACAGCAGAGTACAACTTAGCAACAGAAAGCAGCGAAACAGTCAAGTCCGTGCAGACCATGACGAATTTTAAAATAAGGATGCTGAGCTGAATACTCTAGAGGCAATAGAAGATGAACTGCAGAGATCCACTTACATCAAAGTTGAGAAAAGATAACACCAATTTTTGGTGGCAAACAGCGGATTGACCGGTGTACACCAGAGCAGAAGTGTGTGTTACAATATCCCAATAATGGCAATGAAAATATTCTGTGTGTGGTCTGCGGTGGTGACATGAGGCCAGTCCAAATAAGAGACTAATTCTTGATGTCATTTACCCAAGAGTGAGCCTGATTTTCTTGTTGTTGTTTGTTTGTTTTTGGTTTTTGGAGACCGGGTTTCTCTGTGTAGTTTTGGTGCCTGTCCTGGATCTCGCTGTGTAGACCAGGCTGGCCTCGAACTCACAGAGATCCGCCTGGCTCTGCCTCCCAAGTGCTAGGATTAAAGGCGTGCGCCACCACTGCCCAGCGAGTGAGCCTGATTTGTTCTGAAGAGTTCTGATCTAATATCTTGGGGACCAGCTCAGGGATTGAAGGAGAGTCATGGAGTCGGTAGACTAATTGTTGAACTTGACTTTTCTATCTGAGGGAATAAAACTTAATTCTCTGGAGTCAGCAAAAAAGGGAAAAAACACACCCACCCTCTTAGGGTCTTTCTATCATGTTTTTTCCCTGTTCTCCCTTGTCTTTATTTTTCCTTTACAGCTTCTATATCCCAACAAAATATTTCAGCTAATATAAAAATTGCAATGTGGTTACATTCAATTTTTCAAGTGAATGATTATGATGAATACAGGTTAAAAAAGTGTTTTCTATTTCCCTTACATAATTGAACATCCCACGTACTATAGATGGAAAACAAATTATTTCAAGAATCCACATACATTCATATCCAAGCAACTTGTTATAGATTAACAGAGTGTATGCAAGCAAGGTGTTTTTCTCAGCCAGTTTTTTTATTTGTGGTTACAAAGAAAGGATCAATCACTTTATTACTTATCTCAAAAGGTAATCTTATAAGGAATATTAAAAGAATCACAAATCTAAATTTTTATATATGAAAAACAATCAATCTGCTCTATTTTAAATCCTCAGGTGCATACCCACTCATCAACAGGTTGTTTTTTTTTTTTTTAAATCAGGAAGCTGAGGGCAGAAATGGGTACAAGGAATTAATCATCATCTTTGATCACCAAGCCATCCCAACAAGAAAGGCATGTCAGCTAATAATACCTGGGCTGCTTTGTTCTTGTTCCCTGACCTCAATGAGTCCCTCACTCAACTCTGTGCCTTCCTAAACTTTAGATTGTTTCCTTGGGTTTTTCACCTCAAAGTTATCAACCTAAACTTAAGTCACATTTAAAGCTTTGTTTTAGCTGTGATGCACACCAAAACCCACAGACACATCTCTCAACATTAAGATGAAAAGAACTTGAGCTAATTTAGCTTCTGGGACTCAATTGTTTTTTCCTAATCATTAACCTAAGCCACAGTCTATGCGGCTCCTCAGGAGAGACTAGCTGTGTGACACTTCTTTGTTCTTATTTTCTATCCTCTGCAGCCTCTGCTTTATCAGGGGCAGAGGCAACACCATATCTTGCTTTGACCTATATTAGTTTTCCCAGTAAGCTAACCTCTATCATAATCCCTTACTATATTTACTAAAGACCGTCAGTCATCAAAATCCTATTTAAACTAACACTATGATTGTACAAAATCACTGCTTCAGTTAAAGAGTACAGCTTAAGAGGAAACCATCTTCATAATAATCCACGGGTAAAAATGCCCAGTAGAATGGGATATTGCCATCAGATAATCATACTTCATTAAAGGTAGTGGGGAGCTCCCCATGCCCATCCACACCATTCCAGATACCAGAGAAAAATGGCAGTAGTGAGCATGTAAAAGCACAGCAGTAGCAAGAGACCTTCTGGGGCTGAAGTCCTCGGGGCCTTGCCTAACCGGGATTCACCCATCAGTGCCTTGATTCCTGGTGGGCTGATCTCCCAAAGTCATTTGCTACCTGCTGCTCCTCTGACATGGCCACCGGCAATCTGAACTCTTTAGAAAGGCCACCCTCTGTATTTGTTGAAGAGCACAGCAAATACAGCAGTGAAATGAATGAGGAACTTTTGTCTTAATCTTTTCCAGGCATCTCACGAGGAAGGAAATCATTTTTTCTGGTCTTACAGGCTTGGAACAACACAGGAAGTCATAGTTAGATGTAATCGATCTATGCCCATGTGTTGTTTTCAATATTTTGTGTGTGTGTGTCCACATCTTACACACACATTCATTTTTCTGATTAAGGGGTATGAATGGATTATGAAGGAGAAATAAATAACTTGGTAAAACCACACTGTGCAGTCAGCTCAGCTTGTGGGAGTTAATTACATTGGGAGTCCAAAGTATACTAAGATTGATTACATTGTTTTTTCTTAAAGGTCAGTTAATTTTCAGTAGACTGCATGTATAGTATGGAAGCAGAATGAATGAACAGTGTCAAACCACATTATTAACTTTGTTACAGGTTGGATTAATGTTTAATTTGTGAAAGCAAGCTTCAAACAGCATTTCTCAGAAAACTCATTCCCAAAATGATGTATACATTTGTCACAACCCACTGAATCACAATTTTTATTTTTCTTCTATTTTATCTTTAAAATTAAAATGTAATTACATTTCCCCTTTTCCCTTTCCTCCTCCTAACCACTCCCATGTCCTTCTCCAACTTACTCCTCAAATTCATGACCTCTTTTTCTTTGTTACTGTTACTTATATAAATGGGCATGCACTGGGCTCACGCCTTTAATCCCAGCACTCGGCAGGCAGAGGAAGGCAGAGGCAGGCGGATCTCTGTGAGTTTGACGCCAGCCTGGTCTACAGAGCAAGTTCCAGGACAGGCTCCAAAGCTACACAGAGAAACCCTGTCTTGAAAAACCAAAGGGAAAAAAATGTGCATGCACGCACACCCACACACCCACATGCACATATATTCTTACATACATCCACACACCATAGAGTCTATTTAGTGTTGCTTGTATGTATATGATTTCAGGGATTTCCACTAGGTATTGGATAGTCAACTAGGGGATCATCCACATAGGATTATGGGGAAACCCAATTCTCCTACTCTCAGCACTCCCTAGCTGCCTTAGTTCTTTGTCTAGAGGTGAAACCACCTGAGATTTACCCCTTCCACATTAGCATGATTATTGGTGTTGTCCTTGTTCAGGTCATGTTAAGGCAGCCATATGGTTGGCATATCATTTGTATAGCTTCCCTGTCGTTTCTAAGACACACACAATCTCACAGCATATTTCCTCCTCCTCTGACTCCTATGATCTTCCGACCCCACCATCTTCACTGGTCATGAGCCTCAGGTGCAGGAGTTGTGTTTTAAATTTATCCACTGGGACGAGGCACCCCACAATCAGTTGTACTCTGCGTTTTGGCCAGTTGTGGTTTTCTGTAATGGTCTCTGTTGCAAAGAAACAATTTTTGGTGGATGAGAACTACAGTTATCTGCAGGCACAAGGATCAGTATTTTAAATGTAGTTAGGAATTATGTGGGTTTTAGTGAAGCAGTAGTAATAGGTTCTCCTCTAAAATCCATGACCTCATGAGCCCTGGGTAGTTGACTGGGTTTCCAGTACCAGGCATGCGTTCTCTTCTGTTGATTGGACCTGAAGTCCAATTAAAGAACAGATGGTTACCAACAAGATATGAGTGCCACTGTTTGACCCTTAGGCATATCTTTCTGTTTTGGTCATTTCCTAAATATATCATAGTTAGGTATGTATGTACAGGTTCAACCATACATACATACCCTAGAAATCTCATGGGTAGATACATGTGGGACAATCACACACATGTATTTCTGTCTGTAATAGATGTGTATGTGCAGGTTCACACACATGTATTTCCTAGCTCTGTCATAGGTAGGTCTATATGTGCAGGCTCACACACGCATGTATATCCTAACCCTGTCATAAGTAGGCACATATTTCTTCGCTCTGTCACAGGCAGGTCTGTATGTGCAGGTTCTCACATGTATTTGCTGGCTTGTTCACAGGAAGGAGTTGTTGTCTATCACTTTCCTCCGAGATTGAGAGATTGAACATTCCATCTTACAGGGGCTTCTTAAGACAGAAGATAAACAAGCTTCCGGAAATCCCTGAAACTGACCAGATTCACTAGGTCCTTTCCTCCCAAGAGCAAACAACCAAGACTTCTGAGAGTCACTCTCAGACAACCAGCCAAGCAGCCTGGAAGAAGCAGAGAGTAACCAAACTGCCTAGAACTAACAAAGACCAGCTGAGTTGCTGGAAGAGGTCCAGACCAACTGAGCTAACTGGAAGGACACTCTCCAACCTGTTGAGCTGCCTGCAGTGGGCTCTAGGTTCCCAGCTTCGGTGAACTGTCACCATGGTGGGGTGGGCTTTGGTGATACAGCTGTCTTTGAGTCATTTCTGCTCCTGTAGTTTCCCCTCACCCATATTCCTGTAAATAACCTAAATAAACCTCTTAAGTTCACTAAATTGGACTTTGATGATATCTGTACTTTGGTCTGTCATGGGCTCCCATTCTGGGGGTGAATAGATGTGTGTGTTGTATCTCCCCAGGAAAAAAAAATCTTGCCACATAACAGGCATATAGGCAAGTTCACATACAAGCATTTCCTATTTCTGCCAGAGCTGGGCATATATGTGCAGGTTCACACACATATATTTCGGAGCTCTATTATAGGCAGGTGTTTATGTGGAGATTTACACACATGTATTTCCTAGCTCCATCATAGGTAGTCCTGTATGTGGAGGTTCACACACATGTATTTCCTATCTCTGTTGTAATTAGAACTCCATGTGCATCTTTTCTCATACACATATTTCCTAGCTCTGTCATAATTAGGATTATATGTGTAGGTTCACACACACACATATTTCATATCCCTGTCATATTTAAGTGTGGTGATTTGAATGAAATCAGATTCCATAGGCTCATATATTTTAATATTTGGTTCCCAAATGGTGGTTCCCAAATAGCGGAACTATTTGAGAAGGATTAGGAGGTGTTGACTTGTTGGAGGAGGTGTGTCACTGGGGTGCCTTTGAGGTTTCTAAATCCTGTGCCAGGTCCAGTCTCCTTCTTTTTCACAAAATCCATCATACCTAGGCCTATATATATATCATAAAATAGATTTCCCTGCCTTGTCATAGGTAGGGCCATATGTACAGATTCACACACGTGGATTTCCAAGTTCTGGTATTGGTAGGTACATATATGCAAGTTAAAAAAAAACTGTGTTTCCTAGCTCTGTCATAAATAGGCCTATATATGTGTAGATTTATACACACAAGTTCATCCTAGGCCTATTATATGTAGGTATGTCTATGTATTCTCATGAACAAATGTATTTACTAGCTCTGTCATAGGTAAGTGTATATGTGCAGGTTCATACACTTCTTTCTAGGCTCTGTGTCCAGTTAGTCTGTATGTTCAGGTTGACATACCCTGTCTTGGTAGGAGCATATGCAGCTTCTCAAACATGTATTTCCTATCTTTGCAATAGGTAGGTATATATGTGCATGTTCACATCCATGTACGTCCTACGTCTCCCATAGGTAGTTGTGTACGTGCAGTTTCACATACAGTTGTAATATCCTATCTCTGACATAGTTAGGTGTACATGTGCAAGTTCACTTACAAGTATTTCCTACTCCTGTTGTTGCTAGGTGTGTATGTGCAGATTAACACACTCAAGTTTCCAGGATATGTCTTCGGTAGGTGTGTATGTGCTGGTTTACAATCATATTTCCTAGCTCTATCTTAAGTAGGTACAAATGTACAGGCTCATGCACACACACACACACACACACACACACATTATGATGGCTAGTATTGCACTTATACATTATGACGGCTCATATTGCTAGGATGGCTAGTCAGCCTGACTACATCTGGAATCAGCTAAAACTACGCAACCATGAGGCTTTCAGTGCCTAGCACTGGAACCGACCTCTTCGGGATTCCAATGTAGACCGGAAGCCAGCTGAGACGTCCAGTCTTGTGGACTGAACAACTACTGGATCCTTGAACTTTCCATCAGGAGATGTCATTGTTAGACTACATGGTCCACAGCCTGTAAGCCACTCTAATAAATTCCAACTCTGGTGGTGCTGGAACACAGGAGTCATGTAAACATATGGGCTGGTGCTGCCACGTGTGCTCCTGGGACACGACAGGAGTGAAAACAGGCAGGTCCGTGCAACCACACAGTGGCTCTGGGACATGGCAGCTGTGTGAGCAGGCATATGGAGGCTGCTAAGTGGCAGTGCATGATACATGGCAGGTTTGCAAACAGTTATGTTCATACTGCTATGAGATAGCCCTGGAATATGGTGTACATGAAAGCAGATGTGCCCAGGCCACCAGTTGGACACAGCTGGAGTACAAACAGGTGAGCCCCATACTGTCACTCAGTGACACTAGACATAGAAGAGCTCCGGCCACCACATGGTGGCTCTGGGACACAGAAGATTTGTGAATTGGTGTGGCCCGGGCACCCCTTGGTGGTCCTGAGACATGGCAAGCATATGAACAGACATGTCTGCTGTGGAACAATCCTTTCTACACTATGAATATGTATTACTCTCGTTGGTTAATAAAAAGCTGACAGGCTGGTAGCTGGGCAGGAAAGCCAAACTGAGAATGATGGGAAGAAGGAGGGCAGAATCAGGAGAGACACCAGCCAGCTGCTGAGTAAGTAGGACGGGTAAAAAACAAGGTAACAAGCCATGAACCACATGCAAAACATAGATAGAAATACAGGTTAATTTAAGTCTAAGAGGTATCTAGTAACAAGCCTGAGCTATCAGCCGAGCATCTATAATTCATGTTCAGCCTCTGAGTCAGTTATTTGGGACCAGGTGGTTGGGACAGGAAACATCAATTTACATATGTCCTCCAGGCCGCCATGGGTTATTGCCCAGACATGAGAAGTATGCAAACAGGCATGCCCAGGCCCCTATGTGTGGTGCTGGGACTTGTCAAGTGTGCAAGCAGGTGCCCAGGCCAGGAGATGGTGGCACTGTAATGTGGCAGGCATGCCAGCAGGTGTGAACAGATGTTACCAGGCAAATAAAGCAAAAAGGCATGGCTAGGCTGGTAAGTGTTGGTGCTGGGACAGGCTCCCAGGACAAGAGGGAACACTGCACCACCGTGTGGCAAACCTGGGACATGGCAGGCATGAAAAGGGGTCGGACAACGCCTGCCCTGGAATGTGATAGGCATGCAGAAAGGAGTGTTTAGGCTGCCATTTGACAGCCCTGGGGTAGTGGGAGGAGAGCTGACAGGTGTGCCCAGGCCACCAGCTAGCAATGCTGTGTGTGCACACGTGTGCCACGCCCCAGCACGACGACCTCATACCTGCTGTGTCCCGGCCCTGCCATGTTTCCTCATGTGCTATGGCCCCTCTTCCCACAACACCATGTGGTTGGTGGTCTGGGCTCACCTCTTCACACAGGGGCCCAGGGGCTTGATACGACAGTGTGTGCTAGCCTAGTCACATGTCGGCTGTGTCCCAGCACCACCCTGTGGCAGCATGGGCTCACTTGTTCACACCCATGTTGTGTCCCTGGGTGACTCGGGTTCATCAGTCCTGAAAACATACATACAAGTAACATACGGACTCAACGGTTATGTTTAGGAATACACACACACACACACACACACACACACACACACACACACACAAATACATATATATGTGCACACATTAACAAATCAGTGAAAAAAGAATCCATGAATTTGAATGAGAGCAGGCAGGGGCACATGGGAAGGTTTGGAGGGAGGAAAAGCGGGAAATATTGTTAGTAAATTATAATCTCAGCTTGGCGGTGGTGACACATACCTTTAATCTCAGCACTTGGGAGGTGGGTCTCTGAGTTTGAGGCCAGCCTGGCCTATAGAGAGAGTTCCGGGACAGCCAGGTGTTTGGGTGGAAGCCCTACCAGCGTCCTAGACCCAAGGAGTCCGGGATGTTTAGGTGAAAGTCTCATCTCGGCCCCACCTCTCTCTCCCCAGACCCCGTCCCTGAGAAAACCAGCCAAGCAGCAGCTCCACTCTCACCCACCCTACCCACCCCCGAGGGTATATAAGGTTAGGCTTATAGACTTCCCCTTGTGGTTTCTGCTCTTCCCCTAGGACCACCCGGGAATGCTCTGCTCAGATTAAACCTGGACTTATTAATTTGGCCTGATTTGACTGATTACTTTGGTGGAGTTACTCATTACTGGTGAATTTTTATTTATCACCAGGATACCCCATCTTGAAAAACAAAAACACACTCTGTGTGTGTGTGTGTGTGTGTGTGTGTGTGTATGTGTGTGCACACATACATATAGATGTAAAATTTCTCAAAAATAAAACACCAACAAAATAGACTTCTCTTCCTAGCGTTACCAGAGAATCAGGAGATGGGGTCTGAAATCTACAAGGAAGGAGCCCATCTCCACTGGTGTCTGAGGCTACTGCAACAGCATGTTGAAACTAGTTAACGGGTACCTACTCTCCTGTAACTCCTCACCCATGCTCTGTAATTAGTGATTGATGGAGAGGGCACAGCCCATTGTGGGTGGTGCCACACTGGGCCAGTGGTCATGGATTCTGTAACAGGCTGAGCAAGTCATGGGGAGCAAGCCAGTAAGCAGCACCCCTCCGTGGCCTCTGCATGAGCTCCTCCCCTGTTCGAGTTCCTGTCCTAAATTTCCTACAATGATGAATAGCGATATGGAAGTGTAAACCAAATAAACCCTTTCCTCCCCTACTTGCTTTGGTCACGGTGTTTCATCACAGCTACAGAAACCTTAACTAAGACAAGTTGGTACCAGGATAGTGGGGTGTTGCTGTGACAGACCTGACCATGTTGTTTTGGGGAGGATCATGGAAGGACTTTGGACCTTTGGGCTAGAAAGCCACTGAGTGTTGAAAGTTCAGTGAGCTGTTCTGTAGGAGCTTGGGAGGTAAGAATGTTGAGAACAATGCTGATGATGGAGGGCTGACTTGTGACATTTCAGAGGGAAGCAAAAACTCCTCGGGCCATTTGAGATAAGATTCTGTGCTTCTGGTTAGTTGGGGCTGAAGAATCTGCCGTGATGAACAAGATACTAGAACAACTAACGTGAAACCTTTGCTTTGCTGGGATAATGGATGCTGGTCAGCTGGGGCTGAAGAATCAGCTGTCTACTTCCTGCATTCTACTGTGTAGATCTTATTTAGTGCACGAGGCATGGATCCTTAACAAGTGAGGCTTGTATTCACCTGCAGCCAGCACTACTATTTGGACTCAGTGAGTCATAAAAAAGAAGAGGAGGACCTGCAGGTGGGAGGGACATGTTGGGAGGGTCCGGAAGCAGTGGGAGGGGGGTAGGGGGGTATGATGGAGATACATTGTATATATGTACAAGACTGTCAAATAATAAATTAAAACTCAGTTGAAATGAAGGAGTGGGGCTTGGTCGGAGGGTCCTAAGTCGCTGGGACTATGCCCTCAGAAGGGGCTGTGGGGCTTCACTTCCAGCCTGCTCTGAGGTGTGATCACTTCCTCCCACAGGCGCTTTTGCATTTGTGATGAAGCCTTACCAAAGTCTGTATCATGCGGTATTAAATACATGTTTTTTCTTTATAACATTAGCCCGAGTCAGATGCTTTGTTATGGTAAAGTGGACTAATTACACAAGATTCTGATGTTATCAGCTTTACAGCTAACAATTATATACCTCAAAGAAGCATGGTCACCTCCCCAGAACCCTAGGGAGAACTGTCTTAGCTGCATTACTAATTCTTAGACATTCTTTTGTACCTTGAATGCTCTTTCTATACAAAAACATATTTCAGGTCAAAAGTAATTTCACATCTGTATTAGTCAAATCAGACATAATAATCAACAGGAAAACTTTAATAAAAATTTTATTTAGCTATAATATATATCTTCAGTAGTTTAAATAAAAAATTTCTTCATGGTGTTAAGTGAACTCTATGTTATTTTCTCTGAGAATATCCCTTTTTTCATTAAAATAACTTCTAAACCACTCTATATGCTCGACTTTCTGTTTAACACTCAGATACGGGTTTTTCGAAAGGCCATTAGTCACCAGCTCCATGAAGATGCGAATTGGTCCTTGCTTGGGGAAACCTTCGAGGTACTTATCCAAAAATATATGTTCATGGAACTCTGAGCCATCATCATCAAAACCTGAGAAGTAAAATAAACAGTAACATAATTGTGAACGTAAAGCCTACATCATAAAATTAACCTTGATGAAGTATCCCAGCAGAGTTAGAAGCCTAGACTGAGATCAGAGCTGGGGTGCCTGTGAGCATCAGTTTCAGCAGGCACAGAACGAGGACTGAGAGAGCCCCTCCCAGGGCTGTTGTAGAGCCTGAACCAAAGCAATGCCTGAGATACAGCCCCTCTTCCAGCTGCAGAAGCAACCGGTGCTCACGAACACTGTCGGCATCTGAGGAAACTACCGAGACAGCTATACAGTGCGTAAGTATTTAAAAGTAAAATAAGACCGAATAGTAAAAGAGATGTTCAAGTAGCCCAAGAGAAGAAGACACAAATGACAAATATAAAAATGAAAATAACCCACAGGGCCCAGTTCCATTCCAACAATTCAGTGAACTTCGCATTTTTGTTTTGTTTTTCAGACAGTCTCACCTGACCCAGTCGGTCCAGACACTCCTGCTTCCCCATCTCAAATGCTAGCGTACAGCTGTGCACCACCACCCCGGCTCAACGATGACTTTAAATGGAAATGATCCAACACACCCGAGCCATAGACTGGTACCGTGGACATAAAAGTACGGTCTAGGACTGGGGAGATGGCCTGCCGCCCAAGTCTGATTACTTGAGTTCATCCTCAGAAGCCATGTAAGAAAGCCAGAGGCAACAGGGCAACTCTGGCCTCCCAGTGGAGCCCTACTGGAAGAGGGAGGCAAGACAGATTGATGGACTCCCCTGGGTCAGCTGGTAGGACACACAGCAGTAAGCTAGACAGACCTGTCTCAAAACATGGTGGACGGTGCAGACTCACACCCAAAGGTGTCCTCAAACTTCTGTATGAGTCCTATAGCTGAGGGTGACCCCGAACTTCTGATTCTCCTGTCTCTACCTCCCAAATACGAGACTAAACGTGTGTGCTACCATGCCCAGTTTACCGGGTCCTGGGGCTGCAGCCCAGGACTTCACGTGTACGAGGCAAGCACTCTACCGACTGAACTACATCCACGGTTCCCATGATACATTGTGACATAAATTTTACTCCTTTACTTTACTATCATATGTCTTGAATTAAATAAAATTCCAAACATCTTTAAAATAACAATTTAAAATAACACTGCTAGGTTTCTTCTCAGACACCACTGTTCTGAGGTCCACATACGCACCTCCCTACAGTCTAAAATGGACCCTCCAGACTAACCTCTGGCTGCCGACTGTGAGGAGCTTCGGAAGGAACACCTACCGGCTTCGTTGTCAATTGGGAACTCCCACAGTTTCCCCTCTTTCGTCCACTGGATCATCTCCTCAAATCCATTCCCCAAAGGCTGCTCACCGACTGTGGCCAGCTGCTTAGCAAATTCTATCTCCCAGAGAGAAGGCGAGGCTTCTATATGATGAGAAAAAAAAGTTTAAGAACAGGAAAACGTGAATGTCTTCTTATTATTTTTTCTTCTCTCATATATTACGTCCTGACCACAGAGTCTCTCCCACACCTCCCCTCTCCCCCAGATGCAACCCCCCACTCCATTTCCCCTCAGAAAAGAGCACGCCTCGCAGGGACATCAACCACACTGTAAATGTCTTCTTAAAAACGTAACTCTTAGCTGGGCGTTGGTGGCACACACCTTTAATCCCAGCACTCGGGAGGCAGAGGCAGACGGATCTCTGTGAGCCCAGCCTGGGCTACCAAGTGAGCTCCAGGAAAGGCGCAAAGCTACACAGAGAAACCCTGTCTCGAAAAACCAAAAAAAAAAACAAAAAACGTAACTCTTAGCCAGACAGCTCAGTGGGTTAAGGCGCTGGCCACCAGACCTGACTACCCAAGTGTGATTCCCACGGACCTAATGGTAGAAGGGGCAAACAAACTCCTGGGAGCTGTCCCCCAACCTCCACACTCAATCCATGTTCATACAACAAACACAGAGACAAAATGAATAAACATGCAATGAAAACTCATTTTAAAATGTTATCATCAATTCTATATTGATACATATTTTACATATTGATACATATTTTCAGACCCTGGTATTCAGAATTAATTTATAATAATGAAAGGCTCCCAGGAGCTACAATTGCAACAAAAATGGAAGACACGGGGTATAAGAAAAAGAATGGCAAACCTCAGCTTTTACTGACACCATGACAGGTTATTACTGCCGCCTCTACTAGAAAAAAAAAAGAATTTGCACTTTAAGAATGGTTTTATGAGTTTGATGTTTTGGTTTTGATTTGTTTTTCTTAGAGAGAGGGGCTGTCTGTGTAGAACCGTAGGCCTGCCTTAGTCTCCTGAGGGAATTCCTGGTACGCCAGGCTGAATGTCTGTAACATCTGTGATTTTGATTTTCAAAGTCCCAGTCTGTCAAAATGAGTCACAGTGATGATAATGTGGCTCACAGCTGTGACCCAGCACATGGAGCTTGAGACAGGAGAACCAGGAGTCTACGGTCATCCTCAGCTACAGAGAGGATGAGGTCAAACTGGACTAACCGTCCCCCTAAAAATTGTCTTTAAACGGAATTGTCAGTACTAATAATGACAAAGGTGGTCATGATGGCGAATGTTTGGAATCAAAACACTACGGACAAGGGTTCGGGGTCTCTGTAAACACCACGGCCAGAAGAGTGTCCATCAGAGAGAGGCATAAGGGAGTCCGCTTCAACACAGCTCAGTAGCTGGTGTGGGTTCAAACAGAGTCAGACCTCACGTAGTTTATTTGAGGCATATTTAAGCAGAGTACAATTTGGAAAAACGTTTCCCAGTGCTAATTAACTCAATCCTGTGCGCACAATAAAGCTTAAGACATGACTACATTGAAACTCTTTGTAAAGTACATGTGACAGCTTTCATAAAGATTGACTCCATGTGACATCTTCTATAAAGGCAGGTTCTACAGACTGACTGAGAAAAACAAGCTCATGGTAGAGTCTGAGGAAGGACCTGGTGTGGTCTAAACATAGATAGCAAACATCACCAGGCCACTAACCACCTCCGCTCCCAGCCTTCAGAAGAGACAGCGAGGTGTGTCTAATATACTGGTTCTCTAGTGCTCACCTGTGAGCCTCCTACAGAGTTCAAGGTCATTCTCGACTACCTAGGGCCTGAGCTACAGGAGTCTGTCAAGAAACAGAAAAAGAAATACTAACGGATACTGAACACTCAGTCTGTGAGGAACTTTTTTAAACATGCTAATTTAATCTTCACAATCAGCTCTTGAGTAAGGTAATACATGGCGGCTGTGTACCGCCATCTTCCTCGCTTTAATCATTTATTTACTTTGGAAACTTCAAACATCTTTCATGAGTCATACTTCCACCAGCCATTGCCAATGGTAATATAAAATGGTATAGGCACTTTGGCAGGACAATTTGAGTAAATTACAAATTTCAAAACAAGACTATCCTCTCGCAGGAACTCTCCAGCTACCTGCCCCACCTGGTGTGGAGACACAGGCAGGGTAACTGCACTCCCCTTCTCAGTACCCCTTCATCTGATCACCCCAAAGCCCTGTGGCTGCCTGTCAGGAATTGCCACCACCTCCTGGCCTCTCCATCCTTGGGAACTGTGCTGCTTGCCAGAGACTAACACTTCCTCCTCACCTCACTAACCTCTGGGTCTTACTATATCCCAGACTGGTTCTATCTTAGCTAGGGTTTCTACTGATACCATAAAACACTATGACCAAATGCAACTTGGGGAGAAAAGGGTTTATCCCATCTTACAGATTGTAATCTAACATCCAGGGAAGACAGGGGAGGAACCTGAGGCAGGAACTGACGGAAGAACACTGCTTACTGGCTTGCTCCTCATGGCCTGCTCAGTCTACCTTTTTTTCAAATGATTTATTTTTATTTTATGTGCATTGGTGTTTGACCTGCATGTATGTCTGTGTGAAGGAGTTGGATCCTCTGGAACTGGAACTACAGACAGCTGTGAGTTGCCATGTGGGTGCTGAGAATTGAACCCAGGTCCTCTGGAAGAGCAGCCAGTGCTCTTAACCACTCAGCCATCTCTCCAATCCCTCAGTCTACCTTTTTATATGCCCTAGGACCACCTGCCCAGGAATGGCACAGTGGACTGAGCCCGCCTACATCAATCATTAAACAAAAAAAATGTCCCACGGCTTGCTCACAAGTCAATCTGGTAGGGACATTTTCTCAACTGACATCTCCTTTTTGCAAATTACTCTAGATTGCTGTCAAGTTGACAAAAAACTAACCAGGATAGTCTCCCCCAACAGGGACCCTCCAGAGACCCTGGTAGGCTATCCATGTTCCCCACATCAGCTCCCCTACATTCTGATAGCCCTAAGCCAAGAAACACAACTCACCATTACCAATAGATACCACCTAGGGTAAAGGATTCAAAGAAGTATTCTAAGCAAATGAACTAAGAGAAAAGCAGGCATAACTATTCTAATACTTGACAAAATAAGACTTGAAACTAAACTAGTCAGAATAGACAAAGACATGTCATACTCATCAAAGGAAAAAAATCTACCAGGAGATTAGTACAGTCTTAAATATATGCTCACCAAATACAGGAGTAACCAATTTCATAAAAGAAAACACTGATAATTAAATCTAAAACCACAGATTAATCCCAACACAGTGATAGTACGTGAGTTCAATATTCTACTCTCACCAATACATTGGTCATTCACACACACACACACACACACACAAAACAGAGAAACTCTGGAGTTCAATGGCATCATATATCAAATAAGTCAACAAGATACCTACTGAACATTCCACCCAAATACTAAAGAATATACACTCTTCTCAGCAGCAATTTTTTTCAAATTAGATCATGTTTTTGTCCTAATATGTATTAGAACACAGAAAAATCTCAAAAAATATAGAAAATTGAAATTACATCCCACATTCTTGTCTGACCACAACAGGATAAAGCTGTATAATTGCAGAAATTACATTAACCGATGGGAGACTAAACAATATGCTACTGAAAGATAATCAGTTCAAGGAGAAATCAAAAAGGAAATTAAATAATTCCTAGAATTGAATGACAAAGAAAACACACATAAAAAATATGGGAAATACTGAAGTCATTCCTAAGAGAAATATAGAACTAAGTACCTACATAAAAAATGTTGAGGTCTCAAATTAATAACTTAATGAAGCACCTGAATGCATTGGAACAACAATAACAATACCTCCCAAAAAACCAATGGGAGGAGATAACCAAAATCAGAACTGATTTCAGAAACAAAAAAAATACAAAGAATCAGTGAAATGAAAAGTTAGTTTTTTTAAAAAGATTGTCAAGCAGCCAAATTAACCAAAATGAAAAGAGAGTATTCAATTTAATAAATACACACACACACACACACACACACACACACACACACACACTCTCCCCTATTTTGGGTAGTAAGCTGCTCAAAAGCAGGAACCATACATTAGTTATCTTTATGTAAAAGCAGAGGGTTATAATGTAAATGGTGGGTGAATAATACTTTCTAACCAAAAATAGCAGACAATCCATAGCTCTGGATTATTTTTCTGGTAGTACTGATCTCCTGAGATCCCACAGAATGCAATATTTTAAGGGGGAAGCATGATCCAAATTAGCAATATCAACAGTTTTATTCATAGGCAAGTTCTAGGCCAATGACAGGAAGAAATATGAAAATGCAAATACCCAACTGTTACAATCAAAACACCAACGCTGTCTTTCAAAGACAGAATGCTTCTCCAGTTGAGAAGTCTTGTTCTTAACAAACCTGGTTCAGGTGCTTTATCAGCAAACGCCTTAACGTCAAAAATTGAAAGTCTTTTCCCCTTGAACAAACTTCTCCTAAGATAAAATCATTTAAAAAACACATTTTAGTAAGATATATTTATAAAACGTCAATAAAAACTGCTTAAAGAAAAAATGTACATGAAACCATCTATGTAGTAATTAAAGATAATTGCATTGACCCACATCAGACATTTTAGCTACATTGCTATGATTTTAGGACTCATAAGTAAAAACAGAACATATACCCTTGGATTTTTTCTTTACAACACAACGAATCAGCTAAGTTTAATTTTCAAAATACTCAACTGAAAGTTCAAGAAAACTTAGTGTTGTGGAACTCTATAAAAATCTGAAAAACAGAAGCAATAAACTAAACATTTGTTTTTGAGGACAGAAGACAGTGGAAAGTTTCACTATAAATTATAGTGGTAGAAGGAGGCATAGATAAAACATGCTATTCTATGAAGTAATCAATCTGCAATTTAAAAGTATTTCTTAACTTTCTTTACATAGCCACTTTTACAAACTGCTGAAATTAATGTCAGAGAGTTAATATGCAGCTTCTTCTGGGATACTTTAACTATGATGTCTGTCAACCTGCACAACCTACAATCCCCTGGAAGAAAGCCTCAGTGAGGGATTGCCTACATCAAGCTGGGCTGGACCTGTCAGTGGGGGATGGCCTTAGCTGACTTGGTGGCATCATGCCCTAGGTAGAAGATCCTGTAAGGCTTTGTAAGTACAGAGAGGGTCTGAGCACAGTAAACATGCATGTCTCCATGCTCTTGGCTGTGGATGCGATGTGATAGCTGCTCCAGGGTCCTGCTTTGACTTCCCTGCCACCGAGGGCTGTAAGCAAGAACCCTGAGCTACAATAACACCCCCCCCCCCCTTCCCCCCCCTTATCCGGGTATTTGATTACAGCAACAGCAACAAACCAGGACAGACTGCTTTACTGTCAGTTCACTTCTTTTCTCAGCAGAAACACTTCTTTCGACTTACTTATTTACTTGAACAAAACTACTAACAGATTAAAACACAGTTCATAAACTATAGGAATAGTTTTAAAAATAACTCTGAAATTTCTTTTCTCCATCAAACTACTTTACTAAAATGAAGTAGAAAAAGCTGCAAATTAAAAGAGACTTCATTCATGTAAACGTTTCGCTCCATGAGGTCCCCGTGTAGCTGTGAACACTGGCCTTCCTGGTCTGGAGTTCTGCATGCTGGCAATCCTAGCACTGGGGAGGCAGGGGCAGAGGGATCGAATTCCAAGCCACCCTGGCCACCTAGCTTACAGAGTAAGAACAGGACCCTGAAAACAAGGAAACAGGTCTTTGTGTCCAGAAGTACCCTCAGGGCCTCAAGTTCTTTTCCCTACTAAACATCATACCAAGCAACAGGATAACAGTACAGCAACTTCTGGTAAAGACAGATCACCTTGTCTGTGGGAATTTAAGACCAAATGGCTGGAGGGGTGTGTGCATACTGGCTGAGCAGCTACTGCCCTTAAAGAGCTGACTCCGGTTTTCTCTGCAGCTAGTGTGCTGGTTAGACCTACCGCTATCTTCACTGATGTAGACTCACTTGGCAGGCACACCTTTGGGCAGTTTGTGAAGGCAGTTTTGGAGAGGTTTAAAGGAGGCAAGCCCCATCCTGAATGTGGGTCTCATCGCCCCCTGTGCTGGGGTCTAGGACTGAATAAAGAGGGAAAAGGAAAGTGGGCTGAGCAGCAGTGATCATCTCTCTGCTTCCAGATGGTAGATACAAGATGACCTCCGCCTCAGACTCCTGCTCCCAGCTGGGGCCGCTCTCATGGCATGTCTCATCAATGAGAAAAGTACATGACATAGTTCAGTTTTCACTGTCACTTGATAGGTGGGGAAACAGACTAATGGGAGCTATAAAAGTTACTCAGTCAGAATTAGTCAACAGTAGTGCCAAGCCTCTGGAGCGGCCCAGGGACACTCCAAAACCAGTGCTCCGTGACCCAGACCTCTGTCTCTGAACGAGTCCAGGCCTGGTTTTCTCAGGCTGCCCTAACAACTGTTCAAGTCCCACTAAGCGAACCTGGCATTTTGCACTGCTTCCCAATACCCTCTCTGCCATCCTCTTAGACTGCATGGAGAAGCCTCCGTGTCCATCCCTGACTGTCTAAAGTTCCTCTTGCACTGCTTTTGAAATTTGCATTTTCTGAGCTGGAGCACCTGTGGTGGTTGATTGGCATCGATCCCCATGGGCTCAGGTATTTTAACACTTGATCCCCAGTTGGTGGCACTGTTAGGGAAAGTGGTATGGACAGCCTTACTAGAGGAAGTACATCACTGTACCAATAGCCTGGCCCTACTTCCAACTCACGCTCTCTGTTTTGGGCTTGCCATTGAAGATGTGACCCTTCAGCTTCCTGTTCCGACTGCCATGTCTCTGCCCCGTCATAGTGGAACTATAAGCTCAAATAAACTTCGGATAAGTTGTCTTGACCATGGTATTTTTTTTTTGTTTTTGATTTTTCGAGACAGGGTTTCTCTGTGTAGCTTTGCACCTGTCCTGGATCTCGCTCTGTAGACCAGGCTGGCCTTGAACTCACAGAGATCCGCCTGGCTCTGCTTCCCAAATGCTGGGATTAAAGGCGTGTGCCACCACTGCCCGGCATGACCATGGTATTTTATTGCAGCAGAAAACTAACTAATGCAGCCTCTCTGTGCATCCCAGACTGGTTCACACTGAGACTCTTCGGCTTCTCCTTCCCAAATGTTGGGATTACAAATATGTATCCCCACGCCTGGCTACCCCTAATTTTTTTTACATTTATTTTGTATGTGTATGTAAGTGTGCATCTCTCTCTCTCTCTCTCTCTCTCTCTCTCTCTCTCTCTCTCTCTGTCTGCGTGTGTGTGTGTGTGTGTGTGTGTGTGTGTGTGTGTGTGTGTGTGTGTGTGCCATTGCCACGGTGCACATGTGGAGGTCAGAAACAACTTGTGAAAAATCTGTTCTTTCTTTCTACTAGAAAAAAAGTTCCATGTGGACTCTAGTAAGTTTTCTACTTCTTTCAACATGTTAACGACACTAACATTTCAGTAATTCAAACAACCCTCTAAAACTAATGCTAACCACTTGAACTTCTTGTATAAACGCTGACCAGCTTTTCAGTTTCCCCACAAATCTCCCTAACACCTAGAAGAAGCTAAGTCAAGACTACTTAGAATCCATGGAATAGACACAGCACTGAGAATCCTTCAACTGTATGTCCTACAGCTGAAGGCAGCTTAGTGCTCACCAGGCCATGCCAAATACCCGCCTTTCCCTGCAACCATCACTTTTTGGACTTAAAGAACACAAGTTTTATGTAATTATACAACTTCCAACTGCAAAATAACCATGTAAAGTAGGCCTTGGTGTCTTAACAGTTTCAAATTAGCAAATTCAAATGACTACAAATAATTTACCACCTTAAGGTAACATGGGGACTTTTATTATGATCTTTAAAATCTATATTTATGTATATGCATTTTGCATTTTCTCAGACAGTGTCTCACTCTGTATAGACCAGGCTAGTCTCAATCTTTTTTTTGGATTTTCGAGACTAAGAGCTTCTTGCTTCCACCTCCCAAGTTAGGATTATGGGTATGCACCAACATGTCTGCTCTTATTTTGGGGTCAGTCTCACCCTAGCCCGGGCTGAACTGGAACTCACTGTGAAATCCAGAGTGGCCTGAAACTCACGGTGCTGCTCCTGCCTCAGCCTCCCCTGTGTTTGATTACAGGTATAAGCCACCGTGCCTGGCCCTTTTACTGATGAGTTATCTCTCTAAGGTATGAAGAAAGGGAACCATAACTACACATGCAAAGGGCATATAAATGTTCAGTGTTAGAAACATTCAGCATGAAAAACAATGTTTCTTGTAAACTTATCTGTTCAGAATTTGCTCAGCACCACTTATTCTAAATGAAAGTATTACTAAGCAGTGTGGGTGATGTGAGCCAAAACTCACTCTTAGACTACTTAGAATTCATGGTTAAAATAAATGTAGCATTGTTAAACCCAGGAACTTCCTCTCCAGGAAATGGCACAATAAATTCCTGTTCAGCCTGGGCATACCATATTTATACCCAATACTGCAAATTGCACTTGTTGGGGGCACAGAGGACCTTGTACTCACAGAGAAGCCCTAAGAGAACCAGGAATGTTAATCACACAGGGGTGTCTCCTCAGTGGAGGAAATGAAAATTAAATATCTGCATTCCATCCAGAAAGCTGAGAGTGGATTTGGTTAATGACCTGATGACCTTTTTGTTGTCTGTGGAGGCAGACCTCACCCACCTTTTACTATAGAGGCAGACCTCACCCAAATTCCCCAGAATGATTATCCCAGACTCTTGTCTCCCTAGACCATTACCCATCCTTAGGGGAGATGTCACAAGTACTCTATGGCCAGATGACCTCTATGCTATCAGTCAGAGATCACACCAGATTCTAGGCTCTTGAGCTCTAGAACCCACCCTCATGGTCACATGCACTGTGTAAAAGGGTCTCTATGTAGTCACACCTTCAGCTTTACTATGCACCTGGGATTGCACTGATTGTTGCCTGGAAACCTTTTCCCAAATTGTACCATGTTTTAAATATGGTGACAATGAACCACTTGGGATTAGACTCCCTGAAGTTCTTACCTCTTTGAGGATCACTGTCTGCAACGACACCTGTAGGGACCCTCCACAGGAATTAATACGCATACATCAGTGATAAATTTCTGGTAATGAGTGTCGGTTGGAATTTCAGAGAAGATAGCTGTGTTGGCTAGTTTTATGTCAACAACCCAAGCTAGTCATTCTGGAAGAAAAACCTCATTGAGAAAATGCCCTAACTAGACGGGTGGGCAAACCTGTGGTGCATTTTTTTTAATTGATGATTGATGGGCGGGCCCAGTTCACTGGGCAAGTGGTCCTGGGTTGTATAACACAGTGAACTGAACAAGGCAGGGGGACCACGCCAGTGAGAAGCCTTCTTCCATGGCCTCGGCTTCCATTCTTGCCTTGAGGTTCCTGCCTGGAGTCCCTGCCTTGCTGCTAAGTAATTCTGATACCTGGAAGTATAAGATAAAAGAAATCCTTTCCTTCCCAAGTTGCTATTATTGGTCATGGTATTTTATCACAGCAATATAAACCCTAACTAGGTATCCACAGTGATTAGGGAATCTATCAGTAATAATATGCAGAATAAATTAAGACTACAGTTAGAATAAAAACAAACTATGCAAACAAAACCCAGTAGACTACAAAGCTTGAATACCTTTTTTTCAAATCAACTGTTTTCTCCTGGTCAAGAGCAGAACTGTCCATCCCTTCATCAAACTGAATCTGGTGCTGTGGTTTTGTACTAAGTCTCACGGAGGTGGGTTTGGCAATCTTCATCTCTGATATTATGTGACGGAAACTGAAATAAAAAGGTCAAGTGCATTAGGAATCTTAGCTGCACCAGAGTAGCAAACTTTTCTTAAGAGGAGACATACCACTTAATTCTTATTCCACTTTTATGCCCCAACAAGAGCATAAAGATTTATGAGTAAAGTCACATACTTCTACTCATGTGACACAGGCATTAAGATGTATGTCTCCAATTTTGTAAATATATGCTTAAGAAATCTTTATTTGAAAGATGAAAATGTCAGTTACAAAAATTATTACAGACAGGAAAATACAAACAAGTATACTTGTACCTATCACCTCCATTGACAGTTACATTAACATTGAAAACGAGCTGTATTGCTGTCTTACATATATAGAAGGGTTCAGGTGACAGTTAGGGATGTGTCTACTCTTCGATCCTCTAGAGACAAATGCCCTCTGTGTGCTCACTGAGACAGATTCATGTCACCCCCAAAGGGAAGCAGTGCCACTATTTATGACCTCCGGGCAGTAAGTAGTAAGTAGGAAAACCTGGCATAAATTTACAGAGGGAAAAAAGATACATTGATTGGACTGGAGAAATGTTCAGCAGTTAAGACTTGCTGCTCTTAAGACCAGGATTCTTTGGTTTCCAGCACCCACTTTCAACTCAAACCTCCTACAACTCCAGTTCTAAGGGGCAACACCCTCTTCTGACTTGGCAGTCTCCTGCATGCACATGGTGCAGATGCACACACTTAGACACATACACATAGTAGTTTTTAAAAGGAAAAGGATATGCTGAAAAGCTCAGCTCAAACATAAGGAAAAGGGGAGAGAATGTGTTTGAATCACACTGTGAGCAAAACTAGCGGACTGTTTAATTGAGAAAAACTGATTTTCTCAGAGAACTATCTTACTCAATTACCTATTTTATTTTTCATTTTAAATAACACTACTGATTTAATCATTTCTATTTCAGGGGCAAAAAACTTTGTAATGTCCTAAAAGAACAGTTTAGCCATCCACTTTAAGAGAGATGGCTCAGCAGTTAGAAGTACTTGCTCTGAGGAGGTGAATGTTTGAAAATGTATTGTTATGTGGGGTGGGTATGTGTGTAGACATGAGCATGACGCAGCACGAATTCACAGGTCAGCAGACAGTTTGTGGACTGAGTTCTCTCCTTCAGTCATAAGGACTTGGGACATACGACCATGAGGCTTGGCAGGAAGTCATCTGTCTCGCTGGCCCATGACGTGGATTTTACATGTAAAGCAGATGTGTGCCATTCACCAGCCACTGTGAGACCTAAGCGTCACTGACATGGCATCCGACCGCTCACCTAATCCTGCGTTTCTCTTTGTCTTTCTGAGCCCTCGACTCTTCCTCATGTTGCTGAAGCTGCTTGAGCAGGTCAGACTTGGTTGTCTGCTTGTCAAAAGGTAGAGAATCTGCAACAGCAGACGCAGCTGCCACCAGCTCAGGACTCAGGACCTCATTTCTAAAAAGAAAACGAAACGAGGAAGGAAAACCGCAATTAGTACATCACTAGTTCAGTGAAAAGTCAAACAACGTGGGGAGGAAAACTCATTAAAAAAAGGATTCAATTTCTCGTAAAAGCAAGAATTCTCAAGTATTCCACACTGTTTTCTTGGGGGCTTTGTTGTTTGTTTGACTGTCTGTTTTGAGATTGGGTCTCATTAGGTTGGTCTGTAACTCACAATCGCCTACCTCAGCCACAGAACTGCTAGGATTACATATACCCATTACACACACCACATATGTAAGAAAAAAATCCTGCTTTAGACACTGGCAATACATGATCTTTGAAACAGTGTACTCTAAGTTAATAAATACTTGCTGACACACACCCATGGGCAACTATGCATGGTGGCTCACACCTATAATCCCTGTACCCAGAAGCTACGGCAAGAGTATCCAAGTTCAGGGCCAGGCCTAGCTCTGTGGGGTGATCCTGTCTTGAGGGCTAGGAAGACGGTTCAGTCAGTGAAGTGCTTGCCAGACAACTCTGAGAACCAGACTTCTGTTCCCGGAACACGTGAAAAAGCTGGGTGTGGACCAGCAAGTTCACTTAGTATTTGGGAAAGCATTTGCCATGCAAGCTTAACGGCCTGAGTTGGATCCTCAGGTACAGATCTCTCTCTCTCTCTCTCTCTCTCTCTCTCTCTCTCTCTCTCTCAAGGAGTTTCTGTGAGTTTAAAGATAAAGCAAACCCACATACATCAGTGTGAACTGATGGCTGTCAATCAACCTAATTCCAATGCTAGGTCATTAAAGAAAATGCTTACATGCTCTTGAGACACTTGTCTCTGGTACCCAGCCACCAGTCTGTGAAAATGCCAAAGCAAACTAAAAGCTCATGTAGCTATTTCTGCTAGTAGTCCCAACTAAAGTCTCAGCTGATAGTGAGTGAGTAAACTTCAGATGATTTCAGAAATTTCCACGGTCTCCCACTGAGGCCTCAGATGTCTTCTCTGTGAATATAAAAACAGTCATTTTATGGGAGTGTGTTTCAGGGTCATCTATAATGCAGCCACGGTAGCCATCTAAGTGAGCTCAGATACATGACAGGAAAAGAGGAAGGCTGGCCTTGAACTCACAGAGATCCGCCTGCCTCTGCCTCCCAAGTGCTGGGATTAAAGGCGTGGCCCACCAACGCCCGCCCGCCCGCCCAGCGGAAATTTTTTTCAAGTCACTCTTACTTGTTGCTGTTTTTGAGACAATGTTTCCCTGTATAGCCCAAGCTGGTCTAACACAATCCTGCAGTCTATGGTCCAGCCTGAGGGCTGGGAGTACATTTGTGTGCCTTGCCAAAATGTAATCCAGGGTGAGTACTTACTATATATGTATGTGTATTTTTTTTAATTATTATTTTTCTGAGATAAAGTTTCCTATGTAACCCAGGCTGGCCTCAAATTCACAATCTCTGTTTCTTGCTCCCCAATGCGGGGATTATAGTCATGTGCCACCATACCTGGCTACAGATATCTGCTTGTCCCTTAAACACACACACACACACACACACACACACACACACTAAAGTAACTATTAGAGAGAGACCCTGTACTTCTGCTGCTTTGCTAGTTCAATGTCTCGAGTGCTATACTTTAATAGACTGCTTACTATAAGAAAAGGCTTATTGGAACACCATAGATTGGTCTGCAAGAACGTTCAAATCGGAATTATTTACCTCTTCTCTGGAGGATCTTCTGGAGCTCTGTGACGCCTGCTAACTATAGCCTCCAGACTGCGGGAAGGCTTCCTGCCACGTGGCTTTGTTGTTTGTACATTGACTGTGCTCAGTTCAACTTTCATGTCCTTAATAATGTCTAGCAGGTCTTTTTTTGAAGTCTCCTCTCCTTTGTCTTGGCTCTCTGCTGCCTTCTGGGAAATTTCATTAGCTGGAACAGACTGGCTATCTTTCTTGCTATAGATGGAGCTGCCGGTGCCAAAATGTCTTTGGATATGATTTTCTGTCCTAGAATGACACGTGAAGGAATAACAGAAAAGTATAATGCAAAAGTAAGAAGTAGTAACTGAAAAAAAAGACTGCTTTTACATTGAAAGAATTTCAGTTTAAGCCCTTTCCATTTTCTTTTGCTTTCTAGTATTATGAACAACCATAATGGAAGCCATTTATCACGTGTTAGTATATACTCTGGGCATCGCTTGTACAACAAGACTTGTGTACAATTTTCACACTCACATCAACTCCAAAGGTCAGCATTAGCCTCCTCTTACAGGGAAGGAAACTGAAAACCACAGAAGTAACCGCGCAGGGTGCGTTAGTTACTTTCTTGTGGCTAAGCTAAAACACCATGACTAAAAGGAATTAAAGGAAAAAGGAGCTTATCTGGCCTTCTGATTCCAGAGAGGGAACAGTCCATTAGATGTAAAGGCATGGCAGAAAGAGGCGGTACATGCCAGCAGGCTGCAGGAGCCCGAGAGACCACACCCTCAACTGCCACACAAAGCAGACAGAGCAAACTGGAAGTGGCACAAGGCTTTTCACCTCTCAAACCCCACCCCCAGTGACACACTACCTCCAGCAAGGCCACACCTCCTAAACCTCCCCAAACAGTGCAGCCAACTGGGGACCAAGTCTTCAAATATCTGAGCCTGATTCCAAACTACTATATGCTGCTCCCTGGCCCTTACAGGCTTATGGCCGATAATGGAAAATAAATTTAGCCAAACTGTAAAAGTACCAGTAGTCTTTCACACTGTTTAAAAGTCCAAAGTCTCATTTGTGATTCAAGGTAATCTCTTAATTGTAACCTCCTATTAAAATCAAAAAGCAAATCACACACTTCCTGCATATAACGGCACAGAAACTGCATTATTATTCCGAAAGGGAGGAATGGGGTACAGTGAGGAAATTCCTGACCAAAGCAAGACTGGAACCCAGCAGGGCAAATACCAATCCTGCAGCTTCATGTGTGATGTCAGCTCCTCCCATGTTTGCTGCCTGAAACATACATCTCTCTCTTGGACTGGTTCCACAATGTTTACAGCTCTCTTTGGCAGATGTCTGACAGGTTTGGCACCTCCAAAACCGTGGGGTTTCCCATGCAACTCTGGTTGCACTTTCACAGCATCACATAATGGCTTGTCGGGTCTCCCCTGCCACAAGATGCCTAGCCTCAGAGAAACCACGGAGAAAGAATCCACACCCCCTTGACTCTAAAGCCAGCATCACGTGGACAACAGTGCCAAATTCAGTTACCGGATTGGGATGCACCCTAGCTAGCCAGAACTGTATTAGTAGCAGCTTTTGTTGTGACTTTCAAGGCAGAGAAAACTCTTTAGGCTCTTCTCCAAGTTGAGAGCGTGGTGGGGTCTTGCCCTTAGGGCTCCCTTCCCTTAAATAGCCTTCCCAGAGTACAGCAAGCATCTCCATCATGGTACTAATAACTCCATAACAATCAAGTCTCTTCTGAGCCTGTGCCTTGGCTGTAACACAAAGCTTCCCTGGGGCCCTTTGTCTCTCCAAACTGTACATTTGTATGTCTTTTTGTCCCACTTACCCTTTTGCACTGTGGACTTGAATAAGTGTTATCAATAATAACCATACCATAAACTCAACATTATACTGTCTTGAAATTTTCAAAGAAATTGGTCCGTTACTTTAAAAATTAAGCCTCAGGCAAGTTCTTAGAACAGGAGTAGACGACAGCCAGATTCTTTGCCAAAATAAGAATGGTCTCTGGACCAGCTGCCAGTATTGTTCCCCTGACTCTTGAGCCAGGCCTATACAGTCCACACTGCACTCAGCATTACTATCTTCCGGCACCTAATAGAATGGCCCTTTATACAGGACCTGCAGCAGTTAACTTCTGTTTTCTAGTCCACAGTTCCAAAGCCTTCCACATTCTTCCAAAACACATGGTCAGGTTCTTCACAGCAAGAACCAACCGAATTCTGTAGTAGATGTTTTTCTGTGGCCAAAGGCAACTTAAAGAACCTTACTGTGGCTTATGGTTCCAAAGAGATTGGACAGGGAGGCGTGGCAGCAGGCTGCAGGCAGAGTGACAGAAAAAAACTGAAAGCCCACATCTTCAGTGGCAAGCAGGGAGAGCCAACCGGAAGTCGGTGAGGACTTTTGATCTCAAAGCCCACCCCAATGATGCATTTCCTCCAGCAAGGCTTCATCACCTAAACCTCCTCAAATAGCACCACCAACTGGGAACAAAGTCTATTAGTTATTTTTCTCATGCTGTGATAAAACACTACGACCTTTCTCATAGAAGGGTTTATTTGGCTTAAGGTTCTAGAGGGATAAGAGTCCATCACAGTGGGGATACATGGCAGCAAATACCAGCCACAGTGGCAGGAACAGCTTAGAGGTCACATCTAGAGCTGCAAACAGGAAGCAGAGAACAAACTGGGAATGGGTGTGGCTTCTGAAACCTCAAAGCTGTCTCTAGCAACAAAGCCAAACAGTGCCACCAACTAGGGACCAAGTATTCAAACACCTGAGACTACAGGGGACATTTTCACTCTGACTGCTTCACAGGGTTACCTAGCTTAGAGGTCCTTAAGGTCCAAGCCGCATTGCTATGCCATAAATGTGCACAGCTGAGACACCAATCACCTAGCTCTCCCAAACTCCGAAACTATATAATTTGCTTATGAAAAATGCCCAAGGCTACCTCATCAGTCACTTGAGAGTCACTTTTGGGTGAAAAATAAGTTACAAAGGTAGTACTGTCATGACCAATACACAGAATGCTCATAATATCAATATGGCACAATTTAAATTAGGAAAATCCTCTGATAATTATTATTATTTTATGTCTGAAAGTTAATATTAAAAGTACTTTAACAGACAAATGAAAATCAGGTTACCACAATGTTTCTTTCCAAACATTTTTTATGGTACTTCAAAAAAAAAATAACGTGTATTATAGAGCTTCCCCTAATGTGCTGGGGATGTGAGTAGTAGATCTTTTGTCTAGCAAGAAAGAAACCCTGAATTCAATTTCCAGCATCAAATCAAAAACCCCACATCCTTCTCTCCAGAGACTTGATTTCACAGTTCTCATTAGAAATCTTGGGAAGCATAGAATGAAAGAAAACGACCTCTCTTTTGGAGCCCGTACGAAGATTTGTGGCAGCAAGCAAGATGAGGTCCCCAGGACAGGAGACAAGACAGGCTGTCACAGCGGTTTGCCACACCCACCGGGACACCGGGCATGCCGCCGCGTCTTTGAACGATTTCTCTTTGCCCACATTTAAAACAACCGCTTCAAGAGCCTAAGGTTTCAGCACCAAGCCCAGGCGGCGGGAGAAACGAGGACTGCATGTAAGAGAGAGGGGAAGGGCAGTCCTGGAAGACCGGGGGGGCCAATAACGCTGGAACGCCTTACCTGCCAGCTCCGGACCGAGCCGCGTGTAGCACACTCACAGCCACCGGGACATCCCAGTTTCCAGGGGACAAAGGAAGGCCCGAGAAGGGGCGAGGGCGTATGAACGCCG